>CACRXP010000157.1:554232-574330 GCA_902702965.1 Spirometra erinaceieuropaei
CGCATACCTACAGCAATTAACCGTGCTCCCTTCATCAAGGATTGTTGCCCGCTGGTGCGCTAATTGCTTGATGGCCGGCATGCAAGTTGTTAATTGCTGACATCTCATAACCCGTGTTGGATGCTGGCGTGATGATTGCTCGGCCATCTGGCCATCTCGGGCATCTCACGATGTTTGCCTATCGTGAGTCACACGCATGTGTGGTCGCAGTTTCATATGATAGTTCGACCGTCGCATCCGACGATGTCCGCTGTGTGTTCCACCGCAAGGTGAAGCAGGCACGGTGACTTGCGGGTGAAATGGTTTATGGTGAGAGTAGACTTGCGTAGCGCCTACTGCATTTTCTTTTCCCCACTCTGAACCCGGCGTCAAGGCCTAGTCAAGAGGACAGGACTCGGGGAAGGACGCAGGTGGATGGTGTGGCCGAACCCGCGCCTTAGCGGGTTTAAAACAAACACTTAATCGGGATTTTGATCAGCAATAACAACAGAAAGGACGTGGATGACTAGGCAGCCACGCTCACGACCTGCGTACTCAGCGAGTGCGCAAGCGCATCTTCTGCCAGACAACCAGGCACCGGCGAACTTCCAACGCACACTAGGCTGCAAGGGCCATAGTGTGCTGACCATGATACAGCATACGTTCACAAACCTCGGGGCAGTCCCATACGACTGCACTAACTCCACCCCCACTTTAGGGCCTGCGTCTGGAGAAGAATTTGAAATATTCTCAACTGGACCAATATCTTTGGCGAAGAATAAATCGCCTACCGGTCGAATGATTCCACAGTTGAAGTTAAGTACTGTTTCTGAAGCTCCATTTGTTGTAGGGGGCAGCATTAAGATGCAAGACAAAACAAAAGGCTAAAGGAATTTTCGATTTTTTTCGGCGTGCAGTAACCACTTTTGTGTAGCCTGCAATCTTCGTATACTGCCATTCTGCTCTTGCGGTCCCGTGTCGTGGCACAACTGTCTGGCCGATCGGTAAATACCTTAAACTGTCAAAACAATTTTAAGAGGCATGCATACTGTCTCGCTCCTAAATCCTGATCTGGATGGCTAACAGCAGTTGGTGGTGTGTCAGGAACAGAAGTATTTGCTCCACAGGTTGCCAAATATTTCCTCTCCCAGATGTCTCCTTTCCGTTCGGGCAGCGCACACAGGCACCATGGGATGTTTGCGCTGCTTGTACCAGAAATGGTTGCATCGACCGGTGTTGGATCTGCGGGCGTTGGCAGATCGGAGCGCACAAACGCCTACACACGCACGCACACACGCGCACACACACACACACACACACATCCCAGTTCACCAAAAGTGCTTAGCTATAAATAATGTGGGTCCGGACGGCTCTGGCATCGTGTGGGCGTCAAATGGATGCTCCTACCTGCCTTGTTGCCGGTATATCTCTCCTGGCTGTAGGCATTCTTTTACGTGCATGTGTGTGTGTTGTGGATCTTCATGTTTTCCACGATCGAAATAGTGTCGTGTATGCCTATTTATAAATGGGCAGCCCACTCACGGAGTGCGCGAACCCCAGGTGAAAAAGTGCTGAACAGTGGGTAATAACCGGCCTTCACAGTGGATGCTGCAGCTAGCTAGTGAACTGGCCAGCTAAAAGCTCTTCGCCTTCCCCATCGCGCAGCTAGATGCCGGTGTACATAGCTTCGCTCTTGCCTAGCCTATTATTTTGGGACTAGGCTCAGTCGATCGGTATAAGTTCCTGCTGCTATGGCGTACCTTTAATTTCTCCACCGCTTTGCCAACCCCATGAATATCATTTGCCGTCGTTGGATAAGGTGGCAGCCGAAGCACCACGAGACAGAAACAGCTTACTTCATGTTCAAATACTCTGAGACATAGAGAGAGGGGGAGGCGGGAGTGGTGGTGGAGACGGCGGTGGCGGCGGGAAGGGTAGAATTTCAAACACCTTCACTCTGTTTTCTCGCATGCGCATACAAATACGCGAGACGGGCGAGTCCCTGTCAACTTTGGAAAAAGACACTCCTTTGACCGAAACAATGGGCTCGAACCACCAAGCCGTCGTGGAATGTGTGTGTGTGTGTGTGCTGCGCCTTGTTCCGACTCCACCCCCACTCTGCAAGTCCGCTGACCGGAGTTATGCGGGCCGGTAGCTGTGTGTGTGTGTTCATGTGATTCTTCAAACGACAGCATCGTTTATGAGGGAGTAGTCTTAGAGGCGGGAGCGGCAGCAGAGACGGCCAGCTTGATCGTCCGACGTGCAGGAAAACATGCCGGCGCAGTAACCACCGTGCGGTTTGAAAAGAGACAGCCTTTTTTTCCGCATACGGTAGTCGGAGAGCAGAAACCTTCTTCCAGTTGGTGCGCGACAACTGAGGGTGCTCCAGCAGTCCCGAATGCGTAGATTCCAGCCCTAGGCGGGGAAGAAAAAGATAGGAGGAAAAGGAAGAGGAAGGTCTACCCCGACCTTTCTATTTTCCGGAATGCGTTCTCGTTTGCCTCTTTAAAGGGCCGGCGTTTGAGACTACACCTCCTCACTCGAAAGGTATTTTCTCTTGCAGGATTTAATCAACATGTAGATGGTTGAACGCGCCAGTCCATAGCGTTCATTTTACCCTCAACCACTACTGTCAGTCATCTAGAGGTCACGTACCTTGCCCATACAAGTCTGTCGTTCACAGCGACAATGCCTGATGGCGCTGCCACAAACACGTTAACGCACATTTCGGTTGACCTTAACTTGGGATGCGATTGGCTGGCTAATATGACCTGTACGCTTGCATTCATTAGCCAGCCATGCTGTGGTCAACACAGCGCCAGAAAAATTCACTATTGCTCTGTCCCTCCCACAAACACACGCCCTGCTGGCCGAATGTCGCTGACAGCGTTTAGAGGGCACCTTGTTCCAAACCACTCCTGCATCTGGAATGTTTTAAATTTCGGCCTCTCCGTGACCACAAGCGGCCAAGGTTAGTCTCCTCCCCCCCGTACTGGCGTCAGCGTGAACATGCGCCCGAGAACTGTACCCGTTTTTAAGTGCATGGCTGTGGTTTATCTTCACTCACCGGATCGGATTCCTCAGCTGTCTCCCTTGAAAACATCCTTTTTTAGCCGTTGGTTATGGCGGCGGTGCCTCCGGCATCTTCGCCGGCGCTGGACCCCTACTGGTGCAGGCCGGAGGACTGGGCTACCTTGGTGCGGTGAATCCCCTGATTGCGGGTCTGCTAATCTTCCTCCTGCCCCTCCTCTCAGCCCTCATCTGGGCTTGCTGGCGCTGCAAACCCGGCTGCTGTCCCTGCTGCATGGGCGCGGGTGCACTGGGTGGAGTCGGTGGTGGCAAAGTCTCCTCCACCCTGAGTCGCATCAAGTCCGCAGTCACTGCGCCGCCAGAGAAGGAACCTATGCGTGAGTTTAACACCTCTCTCTTTTATTTGCATCTTTCCACGTAAATTGCGCCAGCCGTAAGGTCGAGCAAAATGACAGCGCAGCGATCGCGGAGCTTCTCATGACTAGACCGGTGATGAACATGAGGAAGTTGGATGGGCCTGGGGTTTTCGATGCAGGTTTTGCTACTGCTTCAGACGTAGAAGTTAACCAATGAATGTGTCACTTGTGTGGCGCGGCAGTCTTATGCACTGTCAACTACCGCGTCCGATTAGGTCCTCGTCCGGTTGAAATCAGAAGTATCAGTGGTACTCGCCCTACAATAAATCTTATATGATTTTGCGGTAAAACTGAAATCAGTGCCCTTCTGTAACCCCTGTGACTGCTGATCGTTGCTGCCATTTGCGCTCGGTTGCAAATGGACTTCATAGTACTACCGCGTCGGGGACCATAAATATGCACAGCATGTCTGTCACGCATTCTTCTACAGGCGTGGAGCCGCTTTTGCCTTCGTCTAACAGCATTGATGACTCCTGTCAAGTTTGAACCTGTTATTTGCTTTTTTTCGCTCAATAGTCTCATTTCAAACAGACCCGCCCAAAACCAGAGCTGTACTAGCGCTTGTCTTGCTCGCAACTGTTTTCCTCATAAACCCCTTAAGCCTCCTCACTTGCTAATTATGTCCATATTTGTCCTTTTTTAGTGGCATCCAAGAACGCATACGTGAGTTGGACTCCCATACATTTTTTTCTACTTGTCTGCGAATACTTTAGTTATTTTTTCCGATCTCCACTATTCCTAATGAAGTTCCAAACCGGAGGCAGGCCCAGTTGCAGTTAACTCGGTGCTACATTATAAGCAGGAATGGCGTTAGAAGGGGAAAGGCAAGGTCCAGATAGCAGGACAGATAACTGGGATGCTGGACCAAGAGGTTTATTCGTCCGACGTTTTCGATCTTCCCTCGAAACTGTCGACAGAGACAGTCGCGGATAAGGCTGGTGAACGCGCAAGGGGTGCAGTATTTATGGGACGCAGTGGCCACGCAACCACATTGCAGTTTCCGCATTGACCAGGCGGATTTACTGCAATGACCGCTTGCTCGTCCAAATTCTTGTCCTTGATTGTCGCAACGTCGACGCTGAGGTTGACCAGTAGCATGATAATTACTCGCCCATCCGATTCGCTGATGCTGTCGCTGGGCGTAGTGTTCATTCTTGTGCTACCAGTTACTCTGCTCGGGTGAAGTCTTAGCGCAGAATAGGGAAATGGGAGGTCATTGCACCTGTTAGTAGTCTATGGAGCCCGAAATTATCACCAAGATACAAGAGATGAATGCTGACGAAGCCGGTCTGGTCACCTTTGTTTACCTTTTATGCAACTGGTACTAACCAACCAGTTATGCTATTCGACAGACCTTACCGGGGCATATTGTGATGCAGAAGCCTCATACAGGGGTTATAAAAAACAAACTGTTGCTTTAAATTAAATTAATTCATCCAGTGGTAGGAGCTAAGCAAACGTAAGAAGCCACAGAGAGAGCTAGGTTAATTAACATCTGCACCTAGAATTAGGACCTAGTGCAAGCACGCTTGTACAGCGACAAGCACAGACATGAAGCGCTTAATTAGTAGCCCTTGCCTAAACCAAAAAACTCATGAAATCTAATTTTTAGCCGTCTGCCAATCAATGAACAGTCTTCATGGACCTTACGGGCGGTTTGATTTCCCGCCATAGATGTGACAGTGACATACAGTCGTAACATGCAGCATCGAAACTTGACCAGATCACGTCTACGCAAGTCTCGAAATGAACTTCGACCATCCAACATATGGATGCTTTTGATTTCGCTGGTGTTACTGTTGGACAGTAAGTGGTTATGCGGTTTTATCGACCAGGCGTTAACTCAACATGAACTTCACGGATATCCCTAAGCGCAAATCAGCAACGTATGCGTGAGTCAAGAAAGCCCAGAGAATTTCACTAAGCAACTGTGTCCGGTGGACGTCGAGAGCGGCAGCTGTCAAGATTGCAAAATGTGGAGTGTGTGGATCCTCTGGATTCATCATAAATGACACTGCGGAGGACAATTGGTCGTTTTGCAGAAGTTATGTCGAGCAGGATCAGAAACGTCTGCCGCATTTTTCGGACTTCGCCAGCCATACCACGATTCCGAGCAGAGTATACCCAAAGTTTGAACCCAGATTGCAGAAATTGGCATTATGTTTTTGTTACCCTCGTAAATAACGGTTCATGGTCAACACTTGCTTTTCACTATGTATCGTCTGCAAGGGCTGTGCTCCAAGGTAAACTGGTAAGTTGATATTACGACCATCAAGCGGGATGCATCAACAATAAACACCATCCACCTCTTAATGAATATCCACCTGCCAACTGGGTGTGATTTCTTGGCTCACTGTTGAAGCGTTGACTCAGTAGTCAGCGTAGCCTAGTTTTAAGCTGTGGTTATCCGCAGCTGACGGCAGATTAGCCCGGAGAAGGTCATTCTAGTTTGCGTTGCCTCTGTTGGCAATTCTTGTGATTGTCTGACAACTGGCGCATTACCGCTGGTAGGTACTCGAGAAAACACGACGAATGTGATATTTTGTACCTCTAGAACTCTCTGGTTTTGGGTTTTCTCGCATTGGTGTGGCATACGACTAAGATGCACTCGGCGTATTGCAGGTGGCCATGGGGAAAATTCTATGAGGTGGGGGAGGGGGTAGAGAGAGTTGGGTTAGAAGGTCTATACTTGCAGTTAGTAGTTGGGTTAGGGTTGGGGCCAGGGTTAAAGCGAAAACAGGGTCATAGGTGCCCCCCTCCCCTGGAATTTAGCGCAAGGCCATCAGTAGCAGGGGGAGGCACCTATTCCCAGGTCCAACCCCTGCTTTCAAAGAGTCTTGTGTCATGGGACTGTAGTAGCCAGCGTCACTAAAATTAAAGATTAGAAGGTTATTAGGAGCTGCAGGAAGTAGGCCAAACATGTCCTCTTTATTGTTGCTATATTGTTTGAAACAGAAGTGAAATCCTTACGAAAAGTCAGGGCCAAAATAAGGCTGAGGGCTGATTGGTAAAAAAAAAGTGAATGTACACTCCCGATGCACCTTTGAGAATTTAGAATTTTTGCCTTAAGTCGCAATTTATAACGAGAAAGAGGTGGTCGGGGATTTTCCAAATCAAAAGCGCCTGAACCTGAGGCGAGGCCGACCCGACAATCCGCCCTCCTTGGCATTCCTGTCACATTTCACCATGTCTACCCGTAGCCAAGTGTCTGGAACTCTTTAGATCAGTCAGTCTGCGCACACATTCATCAGCCATCTTAAGCATCGTTCGCATAAAAAACCAGTCAGGCCAATCAGTGTTGGTGTTTGTTTTGGCGTCTCGCGAACAGCCCCACGTTTGTTCTATTAGAACAGCTAAACTACTGATCGCAAGAGTGCCTTGAACCATCACTAAGGCATTCTTGGAAGGAGACTGTCGACAAACTGAACATTCATCCACTTTGCAGGTTTTGAGGCGACGCATTTGCAGCTTTTCTGACCTGACCTCCCAGTGTCATGAAGACTGCCTGTCCAGCACGTGGGCATACTGTGTAAGCAGGTGCTCAGTGTCCAAAAAACACGCATACCCGCTCGGTATACACGGAAGAAAGCACCTCTTGACTAACCCCCCCTCTCCCCAGTCACCCTTACCCGCAATACCCTAACTCAGTGCACTTTTCTGTCTACCTCCCACACCCACTTCTCTGTTTTCACTGCATCGCATAGAAATCCACCAGTTTTACTCGCTTGCAAACCGAAACCTAGGTCCTCTGATGTATGTCTGAGAAGAGGTAGATGCGACTGCCAGAACAAGGACTTTACTCACCTGACTTTTCGGATTCACGCTCTGAGCCCAGCCTCAGAGACAGTATCAGATAGGGGTAATTCATTGCACAGGAGGTGGCAGAATTTATAAGATGCAGTCGCTAAGCCATGACAATTACCGGCCAACTGAGGATAGTTGCTCTCTGGTGCTCTAACTGCTTGATGGACGGCATGAAAGTTGCTAATTGCTGAAATTTCATCACCCGCCTTAGACGCTGACATGACGATGGCCCGGCCACCTGGCTCACTAGCCTGACTGCCTACCACCCTTGAGACTACTGCAATCAGAAAAACTAGGCTAACATAGGTACCGATATTCAGAATAAGAGAACCGGTACTGAATACTCGGTTGTATTTGCCATGCATCATCCTGATTCAAAATGAGTCGTTGATTGCGATTTCTTAAAATAGAAAAGAAGTAGAAGTAAAAAGAGAGCAGATACATTTTTTTGAAGTTACACTGGTGTCATATCAATTCGCGTGGTGCGTTTGAAATGGAAGCTTTTAGCAGGCAACTTAGGTCTGCTTGTCATTCTGGAATTCGCCCTTTCTCACAAGGCGCAAAATGCCAAGTCTGTCCCAACCTCTTCATCGGTCTCTTTTGAGATCGCGGGTTTTACTGTTCCAGGGGGTTTTCGGTTTGCTGTCACTGTTAAACTGCGCGTTCCCCGCTTCAGCCGATCAGGGGATCGGCGTTGCAAGTTGAACTGAGGGATCAATAAAAACACTGATTTTTTTCACTTACTTGCATGTCAGTACCCGCAAATCCATAACCAGTTCGGGTAGCAGTTGCATGATTTTCCCGTCTTGTCCAAGTATGCGCTATTTTCCTTTCCATTTCAGGCTGTTGGCAGTTCACCATTCATCAACGGTGGTGTACGCGCACAGCCCCACACTGGCGACTTGGATCTGACCGATCGGTAAGTGGATCAGTTGCGTCCACCTCGTGATGATGCATTTCCCAGCGTCTTGATGTTTTCCCAGTCCAATCCGGACATTTGGATGTGGCTGTAATGTCACACCCTGGGGGGCCGGGCGGGGGCGGAACATTGGTCTCTGCGCGGCCATTTGTGGTTATAGGTGGCAGCTGATTGGGAGCCAGGTCTTACCGACCTTGCGCGCCGACCCGCCTACGTTCCGTTGATGCGTGCCTCCGATCTTGGTAGCATGCGAGGTCGGCGGCAGATAAAGGGCACTGCTGTAGCAGCTACCTAATCTAGCTTCTCCACTCTGCACCTGCTTTTGATTTCTTTTGCAAACTTCATCTGATTGGGGTCACACACGCACACACACACGAGGACACGGTCTGGTGAAAGGTCATTGAATCCATGGCCTGCGCGGAATTACTCACTCTGCAAGTAAGGTCACGACTGCCTGGTGTAAGAAAGGTCTACTGTCAGACCAGATTTTTGGACGTTTAGTTTGCTCCCTCTTAAAAAAGCAGTCGATGGCGTCTGACGATGGAGCCTGCTGTGCACACAGAGTTCGAAAGCTAAGACCAATAAAGCTACCGCTCCAGTGATCATGCCTTCGTCATCTTTTCAACAAGAACCTGGGATGCGCATACTCTCTTCCACACAGAGTCATCTTCTGACTGCACTGTCGTGGGCGTTGGCACTTAGCTAAAGCCTGTCCCCACTTACCGTGGCTTTTTTTGCTATTTGCCCTTTAAATCAAGACTACCTACAGAGACGGTTGGACGAGATCTGAAAAAGGATTATGGGAATATGACCCTGACATTTTTGTTTCTATTCCCAAGCAACAAGTTCATCACAGCAGCGGATACTTTTATGCGACGTCAGCCTAAGGGCTGGGCTGTTGATTTGGGGGATGAGAGTAAGGCTGGGTTATCTAGTTGTTCCAACTGGAGACACAATCTAAGAGATCATTTTGGTTTTCGCCATGCAGTTTATTTGCCAACCAGCGTATTTAGTGCCCGTTTATTAAATAACAAACGAGGTTCAATGAAATTGGTGCTAGCAAGAGTGAATTGCAACCCCGATTATTCGCAATACTCTGATGGCAGATATGCGTTCCAATCCTGTATTCCACCGTGTTCCGTTGCTCTTTCACAAAGCATGTTCGTCGGGCCATCATCTAGCTCTAATATTGTTCTGTTAAGCATTCTCTTTTGCACAAAAAAGCAAAGATTGTAGCCTGGGAAGTGACTTTTCAACTACTCGACGGACGTTTCAGGCTCTTGCATGAGTCCATACTCAGACGTGCTCATTGTTTACCAGCCCCGAATGCCTAAAGAAAGAACTCATTTACTCGTCATATTGATCACTCACTTGCGCACTAACCTTGACAAATGAATTACATCCAACCCACATCCTTGCAGGATTGGCTAGCAATGACTGTAAAACTGCATACTTGCTTCTATCGTCTGTCTCTTGGACTCCTGTACGAAAAACGCGACCAACGAGTTTCCCGTTGGCACAGTCGAGATTAAGCTTCGTCTTTAGTAGAGCCTCTCTCTTCCCTTCCTTTCTACCGACAATTTGAACATACCTTTGAGGCAAATCGCATGTTCGAAGGTCAGATTCGGTTTTAAACCATCTGCATTAGATACAAATTTCTCACTGCCGTTCGCGGTACACACAGTTCATCGTCTAGCCCCGAACTGACTGATATCCCGGTTAGTGACCTGTAATCAGGTGGGATTTCAACGGCACGCTGACCTACATAGCGTTGCAAATCTGTACTGCTTATTTTTTTGTTTCACCGAACAGATTAATCCGCTAGCTCCCTGTTGCCACGGGGGCTTGCTGATTGTTCTGTGATTGCACGTTTAAATTTCCGATTCGCGGCTCAGACATTGCTGGCTCTCACAACAGGGATAGAGAAAGAAAGAAAACCGACAAATGTTACCTTCGTGTATGTTATTTTATGCCGCATAGGGCTGCGACGAATTAAACCGGAGTCATAATATGTTCTAAGATCCACATCCCCAATGCTGACATTTGCTATGGTAAGCATTCCCGATAATGCCGTTCAGACTCCAATCTGGCCACCGCGTTGGTCTAGCACATCTACTGCATAGCCAATTTTGGGGTTAATCACGGAATATCTTTGCTGTAAAAGAACAGATGGGATCGGAACTTCGAATTCCAAAAAAATAATTTAGAGACCCAGGTGGCCGAAATCAGGGATGCCAATGCCACCAGTGACGCTTTTCATGAAGTTTTGAACATACTATCATGGGGAATCGAACGGTCGATTACTGCTGCTTGCCATAAAGTTCATGTCAAACAGCTGTATACTGAACGCTGGCGGTCACCGTCTTAGGTACCCCACTTCAGACACACTCACGTGCTTGGGTCCGCTGTCCGACTCGACAGCGTGTTAATCCCCAGAATGTGGTCAATCGCTACGTACCGATAAAGAGTCATAGGTCATAAGTTTTGGATTTGACAACGGTCGCGTGAAGGATCCCAAACACACACGGCCAGCCAAAGGTGTCTGTCTTAGGGGAAAGGTGGTAATAGTGGTTTTACGGGCACATAGAGGAATGGCAAAATAAGTATAGATAATTTGTAAATTCGTTTTTCGGACGGGGAAGTATTAATGCATTGACATATAGCAACCGGAAGTAAGCGGTACAATTAAGAAATAAACATTAAGTGTCTGCAATGATCGCTTCTCAAATCTCTGAGCTGAGATAATTGCGAGCAATCCGCCTAACTGTCTGCAGAGACCACTTCTGAACACTCTGAGCTGTGTAGATAACGCACCAGACCGTCTAGAACAGACGAGCCAAACTTGTACGATGAAACACCGAACCGAAATAATCGTGCCGGACTGAAACCCACTTAAATAAGTATATTAGGCATTATTTGTATACCACAGATGCTTGGGACCTCCACCCGATCCTTACTTTAGATTTTCTAAGTGGGCTGGACTGCGCCTTGGAAGTACTTCGCCTCTGACCTTCCGATATGTCTGTACTTTGTTGGACACTAAATTGCATTATCGTTTCTTCCGCAGGTACCAGATGATTGGTCGGACTGATGACACAAATCTCCTTGTGGGGCCAAACGTCTATGCCGCTGATGACATGAAAGTCGACTGCTGTGTTTTGAGTTACAACAGTAAATACGTCGTTACTGGGTCGGCAAGCGGGCCCCCGCAAGTGTGGGACATGGAGGTAAAACTTGAAAATTAGCCCTACTCATTTGTTTAAAGTAGTAATATATATTAGATACCAGACTGTGAGGGTTATCTACTGTGACACTAATTAGTTGTAACCGCGTCTTACAGACTGGCGAGCCGTGCAAAGTGATGGATGGCGAAGAACTCGGCTGTAACGATCTTCACCTGGCCTGCAATGACGAACTCCTCGTTGGACAGGTCGTCGATGACATCACGACCGCAGGCAGCAGCAAAATGCACAGACTTCAAGTGAGCACTTACCTCATTTCAGATGTCACAATCTCCAGGAAGTCCAAACAGTCTGCCACTTAATTTGAATTTGCCCACACTGTTTGTTCATTCAACAGCTCTGGAACTTCGCGACCGGCGCCCGTTTGGAAATGCCCTCAGAGATCGTCTGTTCTGCCAGCTGTGTATCCAACGAGGGTGTACATATCATCGCGGCACGCCATACCCCCTCTGGACCGTCAATTCTCGTCTGGGATTTGAGTGGAAACCAACTGGCACGTGAGGTCCCCTATGCGCCACTAAACCCCAGATCAGTTGTCTCCTACATCAACATCACTCCAGAGGATCGCCTCGTGGTAGCCGGTTTTAGCAACCCCGATGACGATCAGGCCTACTTTATGGTATTTGATCTCGCAGCTCACACAGCGGTAAGTTAGACACTGGGTCGTTTTATTTATTGCTCTATTAAAACAACCCTCCTTCCTACAATAAGTCCAAATTTAAATGAAACTTGAACTAAACCATCTGCCCTGGCTACAAGTTTGAACTCGCTCTAGGCCTGGACACATTCGGACCGTCGTGCAGCTACAAGCAATCTAGTACCAACAGGTAGTACTGACAGGTTAGCAACAATCGAATGACAGTCTCTGGTTTACCATCTGTTAATCACTTACATCGGCCGACTGAAATGTTAGATGGTTAACAGGCATGCCCCTAAATTCTGAATGAGCCAACACGTGGAGTTAGGGCAGTTCTGCCGGGGGGTGACGGAGAATTTGGAATTGACCATTTCGGGGTTGTTTATGCTTGAACTTCAGCTCTGCTGCATTGAAATATACTTGTGGTTTTTTGTACTAAGGGCGTTGTCCAACCAAACTTTGTGGTGTTTGACGCCAAACCGGAGGCTACTGAGATATTGAACAATGAAGAAGCCGTTACGGGTACAAGGAAGGGCGAGCTGGTCGTGTGGAACCTACTCACCGGTCAACCTGTCCGTCAGATCGAGATTGCGGCCACGCTGGAGGGAGGCAACAGAGCCAACCTGCCTCCACATACGGGTATCATTCATGCGGTAACCTTATCGGCGGACAAGCGCTACCTAGTGACGGGAGCACAGGATCGACTGGTGCGTGTGTGGGCCATGCCCGAGGAGCGTCTGATACACACACTGGAGGGACACGCGGACGATGTACGTTTGTCGTTTTGTTTTGACAATTCATAAGGATAGGTTGTGTAACCCCACTGGGTTTAGCATGTATAGACTATATTTGTTTTCGAATGTCTCCTTTTGGTTATAAATCTATAGCTACAGGAATTCTCAATTTATGTATTATCTAACGCTTTGATATAACCGCACGCATTGAGCTGTTTCTGTATGACTTCTTTTAGTTATAGCTTAATTGGCATGATGTTCTCGTTCTCCCCCCCCCTCGCCGTAATCCATTTGTCTTACCAGGATTTCCCAGTTACGCCAACGTACTTCAATTGCCTTTCATTCTTGATTCTGTACGCCGTGGCTTACTCATCTCTTCCGGAAGAGTACTTAAACCTTTTTTTGCCATCTCGGTACTCATCATACTATGCATGCTGTAAGGATCGCCGGTTGCGTTTTGGTTTACCTTGCTTTGGTTGGAACACAAACACCATGCTTCCTAGATATCTCTAAACGGTTTTTGTTGTCGAACGCGTACGCCTGCCTTATCTATTTCTTTAAAAACACTTGTGTATAGTCTCTCTCATAAACAGTAATAAGACAATTAAATTTGGTTGAGAGGTGGGGTTGAACAACCTTCAGTTACCTCATAATTACCTAATGGTGACTTGTCCACTGCAGCCTAGTAGTTTTTCTGTGCCAAGTGTCACGCACACTTGTTTGCCCGTTTCAGGTGCTTAGCGTGACTATCTCAGTTGACAGCGAGATGATTGTGTCCGGCAGCTGGGACGGATCAATACGAGTCTGGCGCACCCGGGATGGCAGCCAAATGTGCTGGTTCACGTCCAACATTGAAGTTCTGCAGGTGAAGTTGAGCCGTGACAAGCGTGCCATTGTGGGCTTAGGAGAGCGTAACGGACATCGAAAGCTGATCATGATGCAAATAATCCGCAACCGCACCTGCACCTCGGCCGTCTATCCACCCGGAGGTGGCGGTTTCTCACCCTCGTCTCCGCACATGCTACCGGACAATGAGATGGTGTAACTAAGTGATCCACGGCCCCGTCCCCCCTGCCACGACCTCTTCTAACCTTCCCCTCCCTCCCCTTGAAAGTCCCCGTTACCCTCAATCCCACTATCCCTATCCCCCAAATGCCTTTCACTATCAACACTGCGCCGTAATAAGGTTGAAAGGGGTAATGAGATCGGCAGAGAGGCAGATTGGACACGTCAGTGAGACTGTTCGACTCACGCATTGGTCCACAGAATCTCACCGGCGGCGATGGATCGTCGAAAATTCTCACCCACCTCCCCACCCCCTCTCCGTCCTCACTCCCTTTTCTCAAGGCTTTCCGTTGCGCCCTTCATCCGCTACCACGCAATTATGCCTAAGTCCGTTCCGCCTGATCCTCTCTCTCCGCCCAAGCTAATGCAAAGAAACTGTTAGGTTCTTCTCGCTTTTCGCATGAGCTTTGTTTTACTTTTGTCTCTCTCTCTCGACTTTTGATGCTTGCTATCGTATCATCGTGTGCCTACGGCGCCCGCCGATAAAAATTGATATCTGTTCTAGATAAACACACGCACACATTAATCAACACAACAGCCCTTTACGTAGCTACTGCCTCCTCCCTAACTTTCTCGTTGACACTCGATTTTTTGCCGTTTATTTGCATGAAATTGCCTATTTTTTTCTGTTTCTTTTGTGATCACGATTAATATGCGTGTTCGTGGGACTGTACATGTACACGTATATCAGAGGTGAAAATGTTCGTTGACATGCAGATGTTACATTAGTAGGAGACATCTTCTTTCCTGTCTATATAAATACACCCCGAGCATACACATGCTATTCTGGGAGAAAAGCCACATTTTTTTCTGTGACAAGCAAATTTTTCAAACAAAATCTTTATGCAGCAGGAGATTTAACATGCCAAAAAGTTCAAGGTCGAGTCTTTTTAACGTCCGGAACTGTTGCATCCGGCTGGGCAGAGAGCCTTGAATCGATTTCAACGCGGAACATAATACACAGCATCACTGAATTTATCAACGGATTCTATCCGTTTAATAAATGCCAGAGGAAGAACTAGGTGCACACGAAAGTTACACTACTGATAGTTTATTAGCTGAATTATAAAAAAAACAGTTAGTAATAGGAATACGACAAGGTGCCCACAGTAGTTTAGTCTGTCCCGACAAGAGATGCCAAATAATCTGCGGGACAACGAGTGGTCATTTTGGTGCTATGGGTCGCAAAAGAGAAAAATAGGTAGGTGGATTTGATTGGTGTGAGAGTTTGTCATTGGCAGGACTCAGGTTACCCACACCGACGACATCGTGGATTTAGTCAGATGGGCGTCATTCCCCGCCATCCAAATAAAATTGTCAGCGCGTTTGACCTCCTTCAGTCTCGCCGTCACCGATCGATGTCACCACTTATCCCCAATGAAAACGAACAAGAAGCAGAAATGAAGGAAAAGGCTGGTGTCGGGGGAATTGCTGCACAAAAATGCAAGCAATAGGCAAAAGCGACGGAGTCAGTTGACGACCTACTCCAAAAAGTCTACCAGTCCGAATAAACGTCACCTTTGGGACATTTTGCGCGAATAACTACAAAAAGAGTACTCTCTCATGTCCAAAGGCTATTGACCGAAGGCCACCCTCCTTGGGGCACGATGTTTAACGTCACAAACTGAAATAGTAAGCATCCAACTCACAGTCCGGGGGGACACTGACAGGCCCTCACATGGTGATCAGCCAATTGCAACATGCTCACTTGCAGACATATGGACGCGCAGGGTTTGAGCCGACAGGCCGTCGAGGACTCGCTCTAGCATGGTACTCACATTTGCCCTTCTTATACACAACGCCTGACCGTGACTACTGAGGTAACTAAGCCACATCATTTTCCTAGTCTCCGCAGAGACTACTTGGTCACGATGGAGCTCCTCTAACCCGTTGATCATGCAGTGATCTGTCCAAATCGACGTGGCCAATGTTTGTGGACAAAGATACACTGGTGAGGCCAGAATGGCTGTTGCCATCTCTCGGTCCCGGTGTCCGACCTGCGTGGTGCAGGTAGTGACGCTAAATCTGTTAGCCAAATGGGAGCGTGACACACCGACTTGTGATGCTGTCGTTAGCTCAAGAATCTGCGCGTAGTTTACGCCACTGATACGTCTCGTTCTCCGACAAATCACGGGGGTTCCGGTTGACGCGTTCAGAAAGTAACATCGGCAGTTCTGCGGCTGAATCAAGCTTGCGTAGAGGGCAGGTTGCGATTTGGTCCAGTTGGTCGAGATTCTACATCTCTACTCAGACAGACATTAATGACGAAATCCCGACACTGTTTGAGTCTTCTGAAAAATCACGCCGGGTCGCCGTTCGATCTGGAGGGGTCTCACATGTATATTTCTGCGAAGCAACTTGACGGCACGTGTCCTACAATCTGTTATACCCGTCGACAAAGATGCAGAGTGTGTCAACGGTTCGCATTTTGCGTAGGCACGCGTATTACCTGTCAGTTCAGAAGTTGCATGTAAATGGAGCACCACAGTACGACAAAGTGCACTCTAAGGGACCGCCAGTGCAGTTACCGACGGCTGCATAAGTGAAGTTCAGTTCAGTTTTATTAAGAGAAAGTTAGGTGAAAGCCCTTGAACTCCCTTTTGGCTACAAAGTGTATAAGAAAAAGTGTCGATATGTAGGGAAAATTGAAGAAGAAATTGTAAGTGCATGCGAAAGGCAAGCTGTCGACTGTCAGTCGAAAAAGAGTAAACATTAACGTTTACTCATTTATTGCACGTAATATAGTCAGGCTTAAGTCCAACGACGGGCTCTTTGGGTGTGTGGCCGGTAGGCAAGAAGCCTGCTGTATGCCGACTTTAAATCTTGGAAAATATCCTTCACAATGCGTGAATTGCATATAGTTTAGTTTTGGACAAAGCTTTCTGTCTTTTATCGAAGTAACCTCCGTTTTGGTTGAGGTTGCATGCCCCTTTTCGAATTTGCCTTATCCACTGGCTTCTCATACATAAGACGCTGATTTATTTTTACAGCTTCTAGCACTGTGTGATGAGGGATAAAAATGCCTGTTTTATAAACGCGGATTTACAGTCAGTGACCCATCTCAAGAAGCGTTAACCGAAATTCCGAAATGCGTCTTCGAGTTTATTGGAGTGAGGAAGTGATGTTTCAGGCACATCAGTATGTTAGCTTTTAAATATATAAACGACTTGCTTAGTCACCTAATAAATAGGAACAATAATATATTTGCGCATGCTTTCTGCTAAAAACTGTCTAATTTAATGGAAATCGAAAAACGATGCAGATGATGCTAATACTTAAGTAGCCCTTTTTGACGAGCGCGCTTTTGTGGGTGACCGAAAAGAGGTGTATTTTAAAACCAACACCTTGACGTGTCTGAAATATCATGGGCTTATGCCACATGTTGATCAGTGCTATAACACCACTTAAGTTCTCCTTGTTAATCGGAAACGCCTTTCAGAATTTCGGTTAAAATTTTATGAGATCAGTCACTATCTGTGAGATAACCCGGTCGAAATAGCCACCGTGAGGACATCGCGGCGAGCTGACGAAACAAATAAGGTCTATGTGGAATCCCATTGAATAGCCACCCGAATGAAGTCACTAGGATCGACTGGCTTCTAAAACAGGAAAAAAAGATTAGTTCGCCACAGGTTTTCATGACACCGGATCTGGGTGGGGGAAGGGAGGAGAGAGCGTGGCAGATGCTGCGCAAGTCGCCGTCCATCTGCATATTCGTTGTGAGTTCAAAGGCCAAGCACATAATTTGTTTTTATGCTTCCTCAATCAACCAGTAGCCTTGTCGGCGTTATCCATGTAGCGGTATTTTATTGACACATTAAAATAATTTTGACGGACAGAAAGTTTAATCGGTTATTAACGGTCAATGTTTATTTAGTATCCGCTTGTTTAAACCCACTTCTGCAGAAAAAGAAACGCAGTGTTACAGATAATACAGTGAGTGGCCGATCTCATGAAATGTTGGCTGAAATTCTGAAATGCGTTTTCGATTGGGAAGGATTACTTATGCTCGGTTGTAGTACTGATTATCTTGCGGCATAATCCCATAACATTTCAGACTCGGCAGGATGTCAGCTTTTGAATACACAACTTTTTAAACTCCCATAGAAATAGTACTCGGAAAGTGATGACGAATTAAGTAACATGCATTTTTTCCATTGATTTTTGATGGTCTTGCAAATTCAAATATATTTTTTAGAAACCCTGAACAGAAATATGCTTTCTTTTAGTCGTTCGACAGAGAATCACGTCATCTTTATATTTTATGCTTGAAGAAGAAGTAGAATTAGGTTTTGAGAAAGGTATCTAATTGCCGAAGAATTCTGAACCTGATCAATCGTCGCATTAGGGGTAATTAATTGCAGTCTACATGGCGCATGCGCCCAGCGTAAAGAAAATCACATATTCTTCTATGCCTTTAAAAATACCATGTAGAGTCCAGGAAATTCTGCAATGGATGCGGATTATGTTGTACATTTCATGAGGAGCAGTTGTAAACGGATAGGCACGGTAATATATGGATGAACATTGCGTGGTCTTAAAAAATCTCACAATTAGAAACTTCTTCAAAACTTCCAGCATAAAGGATAAAGGTGACGAGATTCTCTATCAAACGACTGAAAGAAAGCCTAGTGTTGTTCGGATAGTTACGATGTTATATGGCTGGACATTGCGCGGTCTTAAAAAATCTCACAATTAGAAACTTCTTCAAAACTTCCAGCATAAAGCATAAAGGTGACGTGATTCTCTACCAAACGACTGAAAGAAAGCGTAATGTTGTTCGTGGTTTCTCTAAAATACATTTGAATTTATAAGACCATCGAAGATCAGTGTAAAATATGCACGATAATCCAGTAATCATTTTCTACCGAGTACGGTTTCTATAGGAATTTGGAAAGGAGTGTATTCAAAAGCCGACATCCTGTCAAGTCTGAAATGTTATAGGATTATGCCGCAAGATAATCAGTATTACAACCGTGTAAAAGTAATCCTTCCAAATCGAAAACGCATTTCAAAATTTCAGCCAACATTTCATGAGATCGGTCACTTCCTGTAATTTCAGCAAGTGTTAGTGGTGCATCTTCCGTTGAACTATGATCAACGGCAGCGTAGTGCCACGGTCACCCAACATGCCAGATAAATGATAATAAAGCAGACTCTTCCCCCATTTTTGAGGCTTAATAAAATACCCGATGGAGACGTAAGCTGCGATTGTCTAGTAATGCGGTCTACGAGGAGCGTCTTTTGATCTCAGGCCTATTTCTGACCCTTTAGTAGGTAAAGTTGTCTGGTATAATTCTTCGACACACAGGTCAGTTGAGAAAGTGGGAAATAGAGCTGACAGGCTGTCTGTTTATTTGCTCTATGCTCTATGATGTACATTTTCGCACGATTGCACACATGAAGTTAGAGATGGTTACTGAATCAGAAAATCGACAAAGGGACGTTCACTGACTGCGCTACGGGACACTCTTGTCCCGTTATGCCCTAGTGTTCAATCTCAAGCCCCACCAGCAGCCGCCCAGTAGCATTACTGCTACCCGCGTGGGGGTATATTCTGGACACATTAAAATAGTTTGGACGGACAGAAAGTTCCTTCGGTTAATAATGGCCAACGCACAATTACTTTCCACTTGAGTAAACCGAATTCTGAAGCCAATTGAAGCGCAGCGTTATAGCCAATATTTTGGAAAGATATTTCGGAAAATGTTACCAGCACATCTTCCGCTGAAATGGAATCAACGGTAGCGTAGTCCTACGGACACCGGATACACAACAAAACGGAGCTCTTATACCCATTTGAGGCTTAATCAGATACCCGATGAAGACGAAGCCTGCGATTGTCTAGTAATACGGTCAAGGTCGAGCGTCTTTCGATCGCCTAATCCTTCCTCGACATATGCGTGACATTGTAGTTTAGTATGCGAAATTGTCTGATATGATTCTCGACACACAGGTCAGTCGAGAAAGTGAGAAATAGAGCTGACAGGCTGTCTGTCTAATCCAACTTACATCAAACATGTCTTCTTGTTGGTTTGGGACATGCCTCCACGAGATGAAAGTAGAGAACGCTACACTCACGACTAGCAGCCTATATGTTACGAGTCCCTGCCATCAATTATTAACACCACCCTGATAAAGAACAGCAGTAAAAAAGGGCCATTAGGTGAATAAAATTGATATTCAAGAATCCCATGGCCTGATGTTTAAGCACACGTGTGGTGCGCGTGTCCTCTTCAGAGCTGTGTGGGTTGCGTTTAAACAACCGGCAG
>CACRXP010000157.1:591666-610506 GCA_902702965.1 Spirometra erinaceieuropaei
TGTATTTAACAGGCATGTGACCTACTTTGAGTATTCCGGCAAAGCTCGACGGGCATGAGAATGATACACGCAAATTGAAACACCACAGTGGTAATAATGACATCCAGCTCCATTTGTAGTGATGTTTATGTTAATCGTATTTTATATGCATGAAAGTTACCAATGAAAAAATGACTTCAATCAAGTGCGTGAGGGTCAACCGGACTATGTCGTTTGCTAGACGATCCCATTACGTGAAAGCCATAACAGCACTGTCCTGCAAGAGAGGATCAGAGAGGACCGCAGTCCTAATTTTCTCTCCTTCTCTGAAAGTCATTCGACCGAAGTATTTGTTCTAGCAAACCAGACATACATTTTGGAGAAACCTTGTTTGTTTTCTTAAAATTCAGTTCAATCCTGTGACTTTATATTCAAGACCACTTCTTTTATTTTGTAGAATGCTTTTGCGACAATAAATCTTTCCATGGGGTCTGCAATTATTGCAAGCGAGACTTTTAAAATTGAAGGTTTTGTTCCGATACGAAGATTATTAATGACATTTTGCTGATGAATGGAAGGGCCGTTGCCATTTAACGTCTACAAGCAGACGACACAAGTTTGGTCACATCAGGTCTTTTAAGAGCTTCTTATATGCAATTGGCAGCCATTGATGTGAATGTCACAATAGACGTCACAATGACGTTCCAGGACTCCATGACACATTCTTTGATAGGTTAAGTTCGAAGTAGGCGACTGGAGGAAGGAGCGAAGCAAATGTTGTGAATCCATGTTATCGCATACCTATGAATATTCATGGCTCCCCCCTTCATCAGGGATGGTTGTACTTGGTGTGATGACTGTTTGGTGGCCGACATTCGGGTCGTTAATTGCTGAAATTTCATCCGGTGCGTTGGATGTTGGTGTGATGATTGCTCGACCATCTGATCCACCGACCCTGGCGTTGTGAAAAGTGTTCAACTGTGCGCTTCCCGCGTAGCTAATTACTCTGCCTAGGCGAAGTCTCAGCACTGAGTATGAAAAGAAGAGGTCGGTGCACTTGCTGATGGACTGGGGGCCAGCAAACCATAACACAAGCAGCTTCCGCCTCACGTGGTTGTCACGTCGAGCGAGAATTTCGGCCTCGTCAAATTTGAATATGTGGCCAGATCTCGTCGAGTGAGCCGCAACTTCAGAGCTGGCGTCATTTCTCCGCGCCCCATGTGAATTTCACCGTGGTGTCAGACCCAGCCGTCAGGAACTTGAGACGCCGGAACAGCCACCTAGCCAGTCCATACGTTGTAGGCCCTTTGAGTGATACGATAAGTCGGAGAGGTGCGCCCTATTTGTGCACTTTACGGAGGCCATAGAATCGATATATGGAAATAATATTCTAGGACATTAATCGTGTAACTTGCAAATAAAGGGACAATGTAAAATAGAAAGGAGCGCTACATACATTATAGTCCCATCCGGTCTGCAGTGGTCGCCTTTTCCACCACGAAGTTATGTTTCCAATGATACCTCTGACACTTACACTTCACTTCCCCTTCTAAATGTTTTCCACATCTTTTAGGCAGAGTTGACTGAAAAAAACACTGAATGTTAGAAAGACGGCGCACTGTGATCGCTTTACCCGAATAGAGGTCAGTCCTGTAGGTCAACCACCTTTCCTTCCTCTCGGATAATAAGGTCAATGCAGTTTGACTGTTGTCCTTCCATAGCCCGTATTCCAACGATAACACACTGGCAGGAAATTTTGTCTGGTGCCTACCGTTGTCTGGCAGGTTCTGTGCGGTCCAATTTCGCCAGTTGTTGTGACCAGACAGGTAGGTGGAACAGAAAGAGAGCCAATTAGGAAAACAAGCACTTTATTAAGCGCCTGAAACACGGGGTCCATCTCTTATCCAAACTCGTCTTATTTACTTGGTCCTTCGGGCGTTCTGGAATATTCGGACCCGTCGAGTGTCAAATCGTGAAGAGCGTCCAGGAAACCTCTGATCTATCGCGTGGCGGTCGTTGATTAGCCTGTTCGTTGGGTGAGAATCGTTTGTGGGGAAATATCGAATATTCGCTCAGCCGCACGCATGAGTAAAAGCATCACGCGTGCTCGATATTGCCGCACACGCCAACCAGCTGTCCGAGTAAAGATGCCAAGACCGGCTTTGCCTGAATCACGGCGAGCGGTTGCGTCGTCGTTTCGCCATAGGCTGTGACTCAGCACCGTTTCCACTCTATGCAACACCTCCCGCTTTTGAAAAGCTGGCCTCCTACCTTTTCTTCTTCCTCTTCTGTAGGTTCACAACAAGTCTTTCCGGGGGGGGGCTGTATTCTCCTTGAAACTTTTCGAATCTTCAGTGACGACACTCAAAGTTTCTTGCTGAGAGTTGGAATTCCAAACGTCTCAAAGTAGACTGACTCCCAGATTGGCGTCCCAGACCACTCGCTGCTTTAGAGGGTTGGCACGCTCCTTCACTATGCACGCTGTGGATTCAACCTCGAAAATTGCGTCTCAGGACTTCTTGATCATACTCTTCGTGCATCGGTCTTCATCAGCTCTGTAGTTCCTTACGCAGGCTGTCTCAATCACCTCAAAATAGCATCTTTGAGACTGTGAAAACCATGCCTCTGGTTTCAGATATCCAGGTTGCACATCGAGTTGTCGACTCAGTCAACGCTGTGCCTTTTAATAACGATTCATGTCGGTTCTGGGTGTAGTACGGTAGGCTAAATGAGATGTGTTCAGATGTGTTAGGTCAACTCCTTTATTCCACACCTTCCTTATCGCCCTCTTGAAGATGTCGACGAACCGCTCAGCTTGGTCATTCTAATAGAAGTGGGAAGGTGGGGACGTCATGTAGCGAATTTCCCGTCCCTGACAAAAATGCTGGAACAAGGAGGACGTAAAATGAGCCCACTGTCGGCCATGACTTCGGCTGGCATACCGTATCGTTAATTTAATTTATTCAATGCCAGTTTACAGGCATTGTCAAGGGGAGCGATTAAACACAATTCCGACCAGCAGTGAAAAAAAAACTCCTGAAGAATAAAAATATAGTTGATGGTGGTTTTTATGGTTTGGAGGGTTCAGGAGAAAAAAAACTGCTGGCGGTAGATTTTCGACCGTCAAGAAGGGGGGGAGGGGGTTGCACGGTATCGGAGATTATCGGACGTCAATTCCTTTCATGAAGTTGGGGATAGTCAAAGAAGAGGCGTTGAGGAACAGCTGGTGAGACTGGCCATAGTGTTCAGAGACCACAAACGCCATCGCTACTGTGGGGTCGATCAGTGGATTCAGAACCCAAAATTTGAGGAAGCTTTTCTGAATGCAAAAATCGAGTAATAGTTCTCATAAATAAAGGATAATTTTGTAATCTACGGAACCATAAAGGATCAGGGCCCGTAAGCCGGCAACGTTCTTGGTAAGACAAATGTCGGTGTTCCGCGGCTAAAATTCTATTTGTAAAAAAGTGTTGAACGTATTCTATTTTCTTCCGCTCAGTAGCACGCATGAGGCTAAATAAAAACGAACAGTATTCCAGACCAGGTCTAACGTACATGCTGAAAAGGCGCATTCTGATGTCCCTAGTTTCAAAGTTTCGGAGGATAAACCAGGTCGTTCTGCGTGCTTTGGAGACTATCAAGGCACACTGCTCCGAGAGATTGATACTCTTGGAGTATGATATGCCCAGATCCTTAATAACCCTGGGCACATTTATGGAGTGACCTTCAATATTTAGTTGAGGTTGCTGGTCGTCGCCAACCACCATGACTGAGCTCTCATGCCAAGAAAGAGAAAGGCGCCATGTGCGGCACAACTGGGCGAAAGCCTGTAGATCGCTCTCTAGGAGCTCAAGCACGATGTCACAATCTGCCGGCTAATATCGATATGCAACTTTAAGATCATCGGCATACATGAAAGGCTTACCATTCTGAAATAAATCGGGTACATCATTAACGAAAAGGCAAAATTAAAGCGGGCCGAGTACACTACCCTGAATGACTCCACTCCACACACGTGTGTGGTTGGAGATGGTATTGGAAATCTTAACTCGTTGTGTACGAGTGCCCAGGTAAGAGGATATCAAATTCAAAAGTTTGCCACCTATTCCGAAAGAGGACAGTTTCAAGAGAAGAAGAGCATGGTCAACACGATCAAAAGCCTTAGTGAAATCCAAATTTACTGTGTAAAGTGCAAAACCACTGTCCCTAGATTGGAGAACATAGTCAAAGAAAGAGAGTTGACAGGTGTCACAAGACCGAGTTTTGATGAATCCATGCTGAGCAACACTCAGTAGGTTATTCTCTGTTAAGTGACACATCAGCTTATCCTTAATCAATGTCTCTAAGATCTCCGAAACTGCGGGGAGGGTGTTTATTGGCCGAAAGTCATCAAATGATGTAGATTTACCGTGCTTATGAATGGGCAAAATGTGTGATTCCTTCCACAAGGTAGGATAGGTTTCAGTTTCAAGAGCAAGATTAAATATCTTGCATAAGAGAGATGGGAAGATCGTGTTCGCATCGGCTTTTAAAATGCTTACTGGGACACCATCAGGGCCTGGACTATAAGATTAACGAAAACGCCGAATCGCAACAGTCACATCCCACAGAGTGAAAGTTATAGTTTCTAGAACTGCCCCTGTCAATGGCTGGATGGGCGGAAGCGGAGTGGTCGAGTCTTCAATGAACTTTTTGCACAGGAAATCACTGAAGCTGTCAGCGGTTAACTGGGCATTGCAAGTTCAATTCACCCAACTCCCTAACAGTGGTTTCAGCAATCACTGCCGTGACTTCTAGGGTTTGTAGCTATGTCGACCGTGCGTCAACGATCACTAAGAACATCTTGTTGTAAAAGGGCCGGTACAATCTAGGAGAACTTGGTTTCATGGTCTCGTGGATCCTGGCCATGATACAGGTGGTACTTAGGTGGGTTCTTGGCGAAACGTCCGCACAGCCCACAGTTCATAACAAGAACTTTAACCTTAACGTCAATGTCAGACAAAAACAAGCGTGAGTGTCAATTGTTTCGTGCGGGTCATGCCTTGGTTTTCAGAGTGCAGCTAACATAAAATCTACTGGCGGTACTGGACGGGGACTGGGACTCTCGTTATACATTATGCATTCACCTGCAATGTAAACAGCCACTTCTTGAGATTTTTGATTGTTCTTATTGTCGGGTAGACCCTTTCCTTCGTTGACCAGCCCTGCAAAATAGTGATAATAATAATAATTGTATTTTATGCCAGTTGACAGGCATCTCCAAAGAAATATAAAGCACGGATCGAGCTAGAAGTAAAAAACTCCTTATGATGGTGTTTTTGGATATTTTGAGTGGCTCAGGAGGAAAGAACTGCTGCCCATGAAAGGACGGCAGTCCAGATTGATAATGGTTACGATTACATCTTATGGTTTCATTCTCTGTTCCTTTTCATGGAACTAGGACTCCGCCAAACAGAGTGTATGAGAGGACAGCAGCTGGCTATCAGCTGAGGAAATTGTTTGTAGGGTTGCGGACTTTAGAGCCGGCACAATTTCTCAAATAATGAGACCGTGTAAAGGGACCAGAGACCACGATCTCAATCCCCACGGAAAAGTAATTCAGTGAATTCAAATCCCAAAAATTGTGGAGTTTTTCTGAATGCAAAATGCAAGTAATATTTCTCTTAAACTAAGAATGATTTCTCCGATTTTCACATTCCTGGGTAACTTGATCCAGATTGCTCACGGAAAAAAACTGACGATCTTTAACGGTAAGTGCCAGAGGAAGAAGAAGAAGAAGAAGAAGAAGAAGAAGAAGAAGAAGAAGAAGAAGAAGAAGAAGAAGAAGAAGAAGCAAAATGCTTCGAAGTGACTGTTGTATCTGGGACAGTGAAGATGTCTTAAATTAATAAGCCGATCAAGAGTGCGACTGTTTAAAAGCTTCAACAGTAAAAATAGTCCATTTTGTAATCGACGAAAGCAGGAGGGATCAAGGCTTGTAAAACCGCAACGTTTTTGTTAAGCCAAATTTCGCGTTCTGAAGTTAAAACTCTCTTGGTAAAAAAATGCTGCACGGATTCTTTTTTCGACCACTCAACTGCACGCATAAGGCTAAACGAAACGAGCAGCATTTCAAGCCAGGCCTTGCATACATTTTATAAATTTGGATTCTATTATTGCTTGTTTTAAAACTCCTAAGGACAAAAAACGGTCTTTTTGCATGTTTTAGAGGTTATGAGAGTGCAGTGTTCCGAAAGATTAAGATTCTTACAGTATGATGCACATTTTTATCGTGACCGTCAATACTTAACTGCGGTTGGTAGTCGTCGCCAACCACCATGACTGACGATGTATGACAAGAAAGAGAAAGGCGCCATGTGCAGCACCACTGGGCAAACGCCTGTATGCCTCTCTCCAGGAGTTCGAGGACAATGTCGTGATCTGCTGGCTTATCTCTATGTGCGACATTCAAATCATCGGTAAACGTGAAGCGTCTACAATTATGAAACAAATCTGATACATTATGGACAAAATGAAATTCTTTACCTGGCTTAATAGCGTATCTGCGGTATTAGCTGTTCTAGTGTGCTCGACTGTAAGGGGAATCTGTCGAACCACCCATTCAAATTCTTCTTAATATTTTGCCAACGTTTGGGCAATTTTGAGACCCTCGCGATCATCTGACCCTATGGTTAATGAAGACCTCTTAATCTCTGGGTGCACATATAATGGACTGTAAAGTTATAGTTAGAAGAATCGTAATCCAGCGCTATATTCTCCTAGATATCTTCTGCAGGACATCACGGTTAGTCCCCGAAAGGAAGTTCAGTGGTTGATGATCAATGTGCAGTGTGAAAGGTTTACAATAAATGAACAGGTGATTCTCTCCACGAGGAATATGATGGTTAATGCATCTTCTACGATCTGGCTATAATTTCGCTCTGCCTTCGTCAGTGACCCGGCGGCATGCACCATTGGCCGGATTCTCTCACCTAGACTCTCCTATGGGGCATTCCGCCTAAACTTTAATCGCAGACGTTTGCCTGGACAATGATTTCTGTGCCAACCTCGAACTCCGATAGCATAATCTAGTCGCATGTGTTTGCTATTATCGCATCAAATGCGTTTTGACATTCCGAAGACCAAACAAACTAAACGTCCTTGCGCAGAAGACGGTCAAATAGGAAGTTTTAAGCTGTGTAAACAGATGATAGATGGATCTTAGTAGCAGCTTCTTTGTGTCCTTTAGCACTTCCATGTTTCTGGATGCATTCACTTTCTCTCTATCTTTCTCTCTCTGGGTCAGATGCACGCCCATTCTCGTTGACTATGAATTGGAAACAGTACATGCCCCTTCGCTAGAACTCACTATTCTTCATATTGATCTTAAGGCCGTAGTCGATCAGGCTGTCCAAAACCTCGTCTAGTCTTCTACTCAGGTCTTCCTCTGAGCTACCAACAACCAAAATGTAGTCCATATGCGCAAGGGCTCCGAGGACGCTCGTAAGCGCCGTGTTCATGATCTGCTAGGACAAACTACGTGTCATTTTCACGACGATGTCTAGGCGAATGTATCTGGAGAGTCCCTTGTGTTTAGGCCTAAGAATGACCGATCCTTTAAAAATCTTTCTACAATTTAAAGTAGCAAAAATCTGTTTTTAGGTTGATAGGAGTTAATGGTAATCATCTAGTGCGACGTTCGAACCCGTGGAATATCTTGCACACAATCGTATTTTGTCCGTTGTGTGTCCTCATCGCCACGACTGCAGCTGCCCAAACTCAACAGTTGTTAGGGTAGATTATGCCTTCTGCATGTAGTCTATTTAATCCAGCTTCTACGGACGACTGTACCGCAAACGGGATTCGTCGGTTGTGCTTGATAACCGGCTTTTTCTCCAGCTTCGCTTTCAAACTTATCTTTGTCTTTGTGCAACTTTCGGCCGCGTTCTCCCTCCGCTCCATATACCTCTTCTTAAAAACCTGTACAGTAGTGCCGTGCACAGCGACGCAAATTTCTTCAAAGGGACAGTCTCACAATTATCTTTCGGAGGTCGTTTTATTTCCGGGAAGATTGTTACGAGTCTTTGAGACAGATATCTGCGAGGCAAGTCTTATTCTGAATACTGACAACGCCTTTAGATTCCAAACGCTTCTCATTCGATACCCATATTGTGGTATCGGATGGTTTCAGTTCTGGAACATCGATATTTCCCGCGTGTACATAGTGTCTTTGGCCAGATCAAACGCTGTGCCTACTCTCCGTCGACATTCAGTGTCAAGTATGTCCGTTGTGCGCAATTCAGCAGCTACAAATCGTACTCTAAAACGATCTGGTAATTATTTCTTGGGTTAGCATGCATTGCTTCACAATGTAAAGTCATATGACCAACAGGAGAACAGTTGTAGCACCTCGTACTACGATAGAGGCATGCCCTTACCTTGTGCCAAACTCCGCACTTCCAGCACGCCGTCTTCGGTTTTCATGACGAAACACTATTCTGTACTGGTTTTCTCGTTCCGGTATCGGAGATGTGGGTCTGCTGACTGCTCGTGTTCCGAATAATCCGGGTGTGTAGCTTGATTTTTGTGATTCGGTCACATCCTTCTGACAGTTCCTGTACAATAACATCATCTTCCTGGTTCAGCTGGTCGAGTAACCGTGTACGCGCATCTGCATCTTCTGCCAATGTAAAAGACTTATAAAAAAGTGCTTTAATTTGCTGGCTATTGGCCTGCTTCAACTTGACTTGGAGGAGTATTTGATTAACTCGGCCTGCTTAATGTATATGATCTTTTTCGGGACAACATTATGGCGTAAAGCGCTTGGAACGTCAACTAAACAGCGATTTTGTGGAACAGAATAATGTTCACAAATGTTTAACTGTGTTCTCAAATGAGGCATCTGATGGTTTCTGTGGCAGAATAAAACTGACGTATTGCCCTTGTTCTGGCTGCGCCTGTTTTAACAGCATAATTTTGATTTTCGTCTTTACGCCGAGATCTGCTTCCTCTTCTTCGAGCAGTCCTTCATACCTACGAAACCAGGCCTCGAAATTCAAGCCTTCTGCTAGATCCCAAACGAACCTGGCTGTCAACTTTTCAATCTGTTTTTTTGTTCTCCCTGGATGTCGGCCCCAAATTCCATTAAATTTGTATGAGTTAAGACACTAATCTGACCTGCTGCGCATCCAGTAAATGTTTCATCTGACCTTCTGATTTCGTATCGTTGCGCTCGTGTCGTCATTTGCTGCGACCCGACAGGTAGTTAGAGAAGAAAGAGGACCGGTTCTGAAAACAAGCGTCCTATTAACTGCTTGCGAATTCGGAGATCCTCTATAATCCAAACTTGTCTTATCAATTTGGCTCCCTAAGCCTTTTGGAATATTCGACCCATCGTGTGCCAGATCGTAACGAGCGTTCCAGAAATCACCAGTCTGTCGCATGTCGTTCTTCGATTGTCCGGAGCATGTGCGAGGATCCTTGTACAGCAGGAAGTGGTTTTGATGGGAGGGGAGAAAAGTACGGCTGGAGGTAGAAGAGTGCAATGTGACTCTATGTAACTTTTTTGCTGACAGACGAGGACGTCGCGGCGAGTTCATCTGTGGATGTTTTATCCCCGGAGCCGCAGACGACGACCCCCTTGCTGGAGCAGTTCTAGGAGTAGCATCGTTGCTACGTGCACTACCTTCAGAGGATTTCATCTGTGAGTAAAGCCGGTCTATTACATCCCTTTTTTCTCCGTAACACCAACCATTACCAGGAGTCCTAAAATCCACGTCTATAAAGGCGTCTTTTTTGCACTGCTTTGTACAGTTCAGATATGCGAATGAGATCACGGTCAGAAGTTCGGTTAGGCAAACGGTACGCCACCGAACGCGTTAAGAACAGGCCGTAGTTAGTGGGTATAGAGACTTCTAACAGTGTCACTGGATGTACAGGACAAAGTTCGTTGGCCATAACGGCTAGCTTGGTAGTGACATAAACAATGACTCTTCAAACTCAGCTTGGTCTATCGCTCTCAAAATGTTCGTATCCTTAAGTGATGTTCCAGATTCTACAATACCTTCAGAAAGCCACGTTTCTTCGTAATCGATAATGTCTGATTCAGTTGCTTCGACTAAATTTCTAAGTTCGTCCAGGTTGTTAAAAAAGACCTTACAGCTTTGAGGATATGATCTTCAGTGGTCATTTTTCAGGGAGGTCTGGCTTTCATTTTAATTGGTTTTGTCGACAGGAATGGCCTCATCATCGAGATTAATTACTCATATCTGATTTTAAGACCTTCCGCCTCTCTGCTGGGCCTCCTGTTCAATTTTGTTCTTATTTCCCTCAATTTTTGTGCGATCTCCGCAAGACCATTCATTCTTCTAACGGGAGCGTTTCCTAGACTTATTTTCTAAAAACATCTAAAGCTCTTGAGGATGTTCCCAGGTCATCGTCTACCTCTTCTTTGTTTAATCGAAAAGCTGTTGTACGGTGAAAAGTTCAGCAACTTTCAGGACATCATTGGCGTATTTATGAATAAAATCTACGTCCCGTGTTACCCGTTCCTTCGAAATGCACAACATTAGTTCTGAGACACCCTTTAGAATGGTATTTTGCTTATGAGTTTTGGTTGAGCTCCTTATTTCCTTATCTTTGCTAGGTCGATGCTCAGTCACTGTGACGCTTCTAATGGATAAAAGCATGTTAACATTGGACTGATTTTCGACCGACAACGGGGTTATGGTGCCTACATTTGTGCATGACTTGTTAGATTTGACATGGGAACTTTCGGAGCGCTTGACTCGCTACAATGTACTGTACACTGAGTCAACCTGCCCGGTTCAGTTAACGGACTGTTAAATACACGTTATGGCCGAGTCGGCCCTGTAATGAAATGGAGTGACAGTTCCACCATCCAGAACTAACAGTCAGCCCTTTATGTAGTTTCTAACATGTCATTGAAGGTACAGCCTGGATTTTCTAACTTCGGTGTTCGGAAAATTGGCACGTGTAGCTACCCCACAGGTAAAGGAGTTTAACCTGCAGTTGTTACGCTTGTGCTGACTGACTCGTTATTCTGAGGAACTGACTTGTCAACGGAACCCAATATCCAGACCGCTGGCTTTACCACCTAAATAGCAGGCCATTACAGGAAGTTGGCGCCCATAATAACTTGGATATGTGAATCAAAATCTCACTCAAACCGTCGCTGCACTGCTGAAAGGTAGCTAATTCCTGATTTTGAAGGATACCGACAGTGCCTAAGAAGCGCTAAAATAAACCTATACTATTCTATTCAGCAATGCTAGTCGTGTACCTAGTCAAGCTGCTTTCATTGCCTCCGATGAAGACTGCTTCGCTAAAGTCTAACTAACGTTTGCGCGGTAGGATTCGGAATTGGCTATTTAAGCGTGTAAACTCTCGACCACAAACGATCTCAGCGTCCTCGAAGAGGTTCAAAGGTGTTCAACGAAACCCATTAGTGGACAGGAGTCACTGTCCTACGAGACTCTGTTATCTGCTCTTCAACTCTTTTTTCTGACTCACGGACAGTTAGGAAACGACCCGATGCAAAACACCCTGCATCATGAGCGGTCAGGACAGCCGCTCTGCCCTTGGAGACTTCTTCGAGTTAGCAGCCACAAGAAATCTGTTAGATCATCCAGTCAAACTAAATGTGATTAGCTCCAGGCTGAACACATGGAGGTTCTTTGTCTCCAACGGAGTGGTTAAAGCATAGAATTTCGTCCGAAAATATATTTTTTTCTGCATCCTCCGAGGCTTAAAAGAGAAAGATGGATCGGTACACCATCACACATCATAATGCCACCCGAACGGTATCGTTCTAACGATCCTCACCAACGGTTTTCACCCTCACGATATTACTGTCAATATTTCAGCAGCGTTTTTTTCAAAATTTCGTCATTATTTGGAGCGCACTTCACACACGTAGTGATATTCGGCTTCCTATCCGTAGATAACGGAGATCGTATACCTTCCTCTGCGAAACAACAATGCACAGGCCGACTACCGTACAACGTACTTAGAACTTGGAATATATCGTTTATCTGTACAGTACGTGTAAGAAGCCCGGTTTCACTTCGTTCGATATTGAAAATGCTTCTGAGGCTGCCGTTGTCCGTAACGCGTGCTTTCATCCCGCCGTGGAATCGACTCACCATTTGCGTGCATTGTTCAGGACAACCGAATTTCTGCTTGAATTTTCGCAATCCATCGAGATTTTCCGAGTCAAGGGATCTCATCAGGTCTAAATAGGTAGTGTGGACGTGGATCCGCATTTACCAGCACTAATTTGAAGTTGTCAAAGACAATGTCGGTAATTCCGCTGCGGCGATGGAGGTCCCGCTGACTTTCCGACAGAAGCCCCTGTTCGAGATGACCGTTGAGACGGCTGATTAGGATGCGAGGCGATGTTGGGCAGCGGGGTTCCCTTGTGGTTATCACAGAGTTGATGGTTCCCTTTATACATGTAGATATGGACGATGGTCGCATCGCTGAGGCCACATCTCCTGGGATTGCGTCGTGAGTCGATCCATCATCGGGGGACCAATGTGCTTGGAAACTTCAGCGGGGATCGCACCTAATCTCGATGCTTCCCGCTGCACAATTCGGAGTGTTTCTTTCGATGAAAGCAAAAGACCCAAGCCGTCGTTTTTCGAACTCGTAGGAATGTATCGGTGTTGGTGTCGGAGATTGTAGATGGGCGACTGAAAACACATCTGAAGTTCTTAGCCCAGCGTTTCAGAATCTATAACCTCCCGTTCTGAAACGCTGTTTCATAGGAATTGAAAAGTGGTGCTGTTCCTTTAGTTGGTGGACCATTGACTGCCTTGATATGTGCCAAAAATTTCTTTGTTTCATTACGGCCGGCACTCTCCTAGATTTTCTCGGCATCTTGCGGCTGCCTCATTCGTTACTACACGAGACGGCAATAGCGCAAGAAGGCCACCTCGTTGACGTCGGTCCGATGTTTCATGTAGGTCTTGTGCCACCTGTGCTGTTCGGCGAACTGATTGTTAGTGTCTGCGCCGTTGTCATCAAGTTAGTCCTTGTGTTGGTGACATGCGCGTCTGAGACCGTCCAAAACAGCTTGGTGCATAGCATTCTGCTGTTGACACTATCGATCTCCCACGGTGGCGTTGTCGTCCGGAGCCGGCAATTCTTTCATATGCTGGGCTAATTGATTGTTGAAATGTGAGCGGTGGACAAACAATCACGACAGGATTGTATTTGACCAACTTGGTAGTCGCCTACATTTTGATATCCCGCGTGATCTAAGTTACAGCCTTGCCTTCGAAATGGCGAGACGTTGTTCCGTTCAGCCGTCGGCGTCGCACATAGCCATGGTCACCAGCACGATCTATCGATCTCGCCTCCGGAGTAGAACGTAGTCCAGCAGCTCTCACCACGGCTATCGGGGGTGCATTCCGGTCGACTTATTTCGCGTCCGCAGGCGAAGGAGGTGTTCGTCCGAAGGAGGCGGTGTTCTAGAAGGTTGGCGGGAGAAGAGGACCGGAGTCGATTCAGCCTTTTTTGTCAGAGTAGCCATAACGTAATTCAGCATATATGAGGGATATAAGCAAAGCCTTGGAAAACCCTATTTGCTGATAGACGTATGAAAAAACGTGCAGATATTTACATAGCAATTATGCCAGTCATTTATATTGTGCAAATGGTTAACCATCAAGCATAAATTTATCTAGTCCTCTTTTGAAGGTCTCAAGGTTTTCCGCTAGGACAACTGAGTTCCGGCAATTTGTTCCATCCTTCGTCCAGCCGGTGGGAGAAGAATTCGGCCCGCAATACGAGTTTGGCATATTTAAGCTACAATTTTTATTGGAGCCCTCGAAGAGTTATCGCTCGCCCATGAGATGGACCCCTCAAAGATGTTTTGGTGTAAACATCGATGGGAAGCATTGTAAGGAACCTTTACAGATTTATGTTGCATACTGAGCCAGAGGAATTTGAGATCTAACTTAACAATTGGAGCTCGCGCGAAATTGGCACAGTCTCATGGTCTCGTTTTTGGTTCAATAGTGATGCGATCAGCAGTCCATGCTGGGTGCGTGGACAGGATTTTTGCGGCATTCTTCTAGGACACGTATTTGAACACCCAGTGTGGTATGCAGGTAGCCGAGGATTCCCTCACATGGCCGCGGTAAAGTGAGGTCAACAAGCCACCCGAATCATCTGCAGTTACTTATCGGACTGTAGGCAGCTCTCTCCAGAAAAGTTCGCGAACGGCAAAGGGAGGGGTCAGACTTTTAAGTTCATTACTCCTAATGTATTTCCTACTTTGGTTACAGTTGGTAAGCATTGGCAACGTGCAAGCAACAAGAGATCCGCTCGAAATCATGCAGACTGGGCAACGATCTCTCAGTAACATCAGGTGTCTGAGTTGTGACCATGGATAACACAGTTTAGTTCACATTTATCCGGCAACTCGGGAATCAGGAGGACCGATATCGAAGATCTCGAAGAAAATTGCCGTTCTCGTAATGCACATCCCGGATTTTGACAACTGGCATAGTTCTTTTCCATTCCTTTGCGCTGATTTATATATGCACATAACTCAGTCAAGATAAGCGATGACATTTAAAGGCATGCTATTAAGCTTTTCTAATGTGCTTCGTTCCACTAGTCAATATGTTCTTTCTAGGTTATTGTAAGGTATTCAACGTCACTCTGGCTTGTGTTGAAAGTTGTCGCACAGTGACTCACTGATACATTTTTATATGCGTTCTGAATATAGTTCAGTTTGCCTGTAAATACTCCCGTGTGTTTTGTCCGACACGGTAGGACTTGGATATTTTAACCTTTGCCATTTTACTCCGTTGAGGTTTTGTTTACTTACGCTGCGCACCAGCGTCTCTACTCACTTATCTACCGAGTACCCTTAAGCTTTCGGTAGGGTTTCTACACATGCAAATATTTTTGCAGAATTTGATTCTGGCAAACTACTAAATCGGCTTATCGCTACACACCCCGTCATATGACGGGATGTGAGGTATATACCTCACCATGGGAATACATGCATCTGCAGTATTTGGGCATCCAGTATAAGCCCGAAGCCACAGAGCATCGAGGAATAGTTTAGCGTAGTTTAGTGTATTTGTAGCAGCTGCTCCAGTCCCCCTTTTCTCCGGCTCCCTTTTGTCGGTCGATGACCGCGATAAGCACTGACAGGCCGCTGACGCACGACCACCCCCGCCGGCTAGAACTGGGACACCTCCTGTCCAGCTGCAGTGACTCCCGGCTGCACTCAAAAACTAGTATCGCCTAACGCGCGTCGAACGCTTTGGCTTGATTCCCGTGAGGCCTTGTGAGTATGCGCCCTCCACTCGTCTTCTAATTTGTCCAATCACACGACCACCACCCAGACAGTCACCCCCTCCTGCTGACCTAGACACTCACACCCGCGTAAACAACACACACCGTGACTGACGCTCTCCGTGAACGGACGCTTTTCTCTGTTGCAAGCAAACCGCCAACTTACGGCAACCTGCCCTGTGTACAGAATAAACTAGTCCTCACAGCTCCCTGATTTCTGACAGTAGACGAAACGAACTTATTGTGCGTGGTTTAAGTCGATCTCACATCCTTGACCGCCACATATTTAAGGTTATTGGACAGTGCCTTTAAAGACGGCATTCAATTTCACTTAAACGCGTTACCAAAATGCTCTTGGTAGCACATATATTCTACATAATGTTATTTTAAATTCCAGTGACTGCTGCCCGTAGTCGTCTAACAGGGCATCGCCTGCATGCGACAAATACCGGTAAATAAATCAGATTGTGAACAAGGCACAAGATTAGGGAAAATAGACCTGATCGCAAACGAATATTTAAATATTTAAGAGTTGGATGAGGCTTTACAGCTAAATGACTCGTTCGAAATTGGATAAGTGACAGTGATGGAGAAGGATAGGCGAGGGCTGTCAAGACTGACGTTAATTCATGCAAACACCATCCCATACCACCTTTATAAAAATCCCCATCTCGAGGGTACGAACAACATCTCGGTCTGTCTTAGTAATGTGTTATAAATGCCGAGTGTGCCAGACTATGTAGCCGACCGAACAAAACATTATAAACTTCGCCAAATCTGGTCGGTTTAGTTAGTGTCGCCTTGAGTCTTCTTTAGCCATGCTAGTTGGCCGCTTCACAGGTCTGGGTGCATTTTCGTATTCAGTGGTCGTGTAGTGTGTTGTCTCTGGGAATGTCAAATCTCATCAAAGAGTTATCGCTCTCTATCACCGGACCCTCAGATATTCCGAATATTCGCCTTCTCGTATCAGAAATCAGGCCTCTCTGGGATTTATCATCATTGAAAATTAAGGTTTTTAACTAATTATCGGATATTTTGCCAGATTTTTAATGAAGGAACTTCAAACATACTATTTGCGGTGTGTATGGGTGCAGAGTTATCCCCAGAAACCTGCGTTTTGGTTCGAATTTTTGGTGCTCAAACCGAACTATATATAGACAGACAACACGAAGCTCTTTATCTTTGGATTTTACACAAACTTGGATTTGCTGGTGAAGTGTACGCTAAGTTTACTAATGGCATATCTTACGAATATACTCCGGGTTTCGTACCAAGTTACGACTTCCTTCTTGAGCCAAAAAATTACAGGTGAGCGGGTTGTTTCCTGTCTTCTACGGCATTTTGTCTTTCTTACTTTTTGTCGGGTACCTTGTATGTATGTACCTTGTATGTACCTTGATATGTAGCAAGGACATATCGACTTCGTGCTTTCTGGTCCTACGCAATAGTTTCCTTAAACCCTTGTTTGCCTTTTTGGGTTGTTTCGGGTGTTTTTGTATCGTCGTCTACCCGGCCTACATATGTGACCTTGTAACCAAATAAGTCACATAAGTAGGTCTTCATCAGCCATCTTCACAGCTGAGTCGCCACTGAAGTTGAATATGCTTCAGCCTGTCGTGAATGTCTTCTTATCCAGGATCCTCTCTTTTCACTTCATCTCCAACGCCCTTCTAAAGCAACCTAGGTGGAAATGACCGGGCTTTTTCCTGTATTTGATAATCTGTCCAGTTTTCTACATCATAGGGAGTGTTTAGGACGGTGGCCCGGCGAAACCTTCACGTCTCATTGACTAACGACTAAAAATCGACTTGCCAACATAAACTTTGGTTGTGCTTTCTCCTCAGGCGCCGATGTTTCGTGAGACAGGATCTCACAAGCATATGAATGGATCTATAAGGCGACCGTCGTTGACAGCTAATAGGAGTTTGACAGATTTCTTGCTTGGTGTCTGCTGTCGCATGACAATTATCTCCTTCGTGTAAATGGCCAACCCAGAATTGGTGATTTTGTAGGCAAGCATGTCTATGAACCCCACACGTCTACCCTTTTGTGGTGTTTACTACGCAGTTGTTAGCGGATAAGCGGTCATGTGTCTCACTTAATACACCTTTTCCTGGCGTATATGTGTCGGGAAATTAGTTATTTTCTCATCGGTTTTCTATTTAACATCAAGTCCAAATATCTCGTCACTTTTTGAATGACAATTTAGCATTCTTCTTGATCTCCATTTTTTTCAGGATCTGGAGTATGAATAATAGAGTCCCTCCTACAACCTTTCTATCAGAGCTAGCTGGCGTAGAATTAAATGCTTACTGTGGGGGCCCTTTTCGGAGCTCCAAGACAAACGAAAAATTTTCTATCCCCGATCGGGTTGCTGAATCGTCACCCACAATAAAACGGCGACTTCTTTTTCTCAGTCCATACCCCTCTCAGCTCTCCTCCCTAATTGTGCCAAACGTAGGACTTCTTACTGGCATGCTCTCCTATCATTGCTTTAAGTCTCTAAGAACTGGGACAGATACTCCCAGGAGACGAATGTTACTATACAGGAACATTCGCTGATCGATCTAGCAAACAGGACTCAGGTTAAGCGGTGCGATATTATGGTTAAGAAGCCAATATCAAAGTCCATCCTCAATAATTTCGCAGTTTAAAGCGAAAGGTTTAGAGCCAGAGGGTCGGTGGTCTTTTTAACTGGTGTTATTATTTGAAGACGCTTTATTGTATGAAGGATCTAAGTCCCGACAAAGTGTTAACTGCTGGAGACCAGTTTTGGTAAAACTGAATAGAGTTAATTTTTGTCTCAAACTGTTTAACGTCACGAACAACCCACAGGCCTCTGTTCCTAGATAAGAAGAGGAAACAGCGGCTCTTTGTAGAACGTCTATTTACGACTAGGAAGAGGAACTGCAATCCTACTAGTACCCCATATTTCCCAAAGGATAGTGGATGCTCACGTACGCGAGTTATGGAACGCTCTCATATTTTATTCAGGATGGTTGCCAAGAAGATGGCTCACCTTCACGCTTTACCTATACGGGAGACTGTGAAATGTTTTTTGAATGACGACGAATTCGTGGTGGACGAGGAACCATGTGTACTGAAACACATTAATCGTTACATTGAACTTCTGCCATCGGATGACATCCCGCAGGAGAACTTTGTAGCTGCTCAAAAGGCTAAAAATGACTACGAACAGAAACGGTAAGTTCGGAGATTCTTCTCATCTACAAGAAAGAAACACCTAGGTTGACTTTTGTTCAAATTTGCGCTTATTGTAGATGGCTGTGGCAGAGTTAAGCTGGCCTTTGAATGCCGATATCTAGCACGGACGCTAAATGTTGGTTAAACGGATCTTAAATCAGTAAAGTAGGCTTGTGAGAACTGAGGTCTTTTGAATCGCCAATGCTTCGGGGTCTAGTCATGTATTGCAGTGTTCTCTTACACATTTTCCATCTCTAGAGGTACTTCTTGCTTCCGATCAGAGCGATCTTCCTGTGCCTCTGAACTCATTTGATTGCCAAATTTGTCTAAAAGCTCATAAAA
>CACRXP010000157.1:612127-626445 GCA_902702965.1 Spirometra erinaceieuropaei
TCTTTTCAATGTGCATATGGAATTTTAAGCGCAATTATATACAATCAGCATAAAGTGCAGTCATTTGCGTAGTTTGAGAGGTATGATTTCATTAAACGCCAGGGATGTGTTACATAGGGATGAAATTTATGGCTGGCCGCCGATAGTCTTGCAGTGAGAGTCGTCGTTTATTAAAGATCAAACTATCCAGCTGCCTTTTGAATACAGTCATTGTATCAGATGTCACTATTTCACTCGGGAGTGAGTTCAACGGTCGAAAAACACGATGGCTGAAGAAAAACTTCCGATGGTCTAGGCGTGTACGCTCCCGCTTGACTTTGTACGGATGACCGCGCAGGTGAATTCAAAGAAGTCTTCAGTTTTGAGCGAACATTCATGCACGTGAATAATGTGGAATGTTCATAACAGGTCACACCTCATTCGTCTATAGGATAGGGGAACAAGTTTAGCTTGATCAATCTTTTTAGGTATGACAGAGTCCTGAGACCGTCCACCAGTTTTGTGGCCCGTCGTTGCACCTGCTCTATGGCATCACTGTCTTTCTTCATCCAGGGCATCCATGACGGCATTCTGTATTCCAGATGCGGTCTGACGAACGTGCTGAATATCTGTGAGAAGAGTTCTGGAGGAAACATTTTGAAGGCACGCCCAATCCATTGCATGATGCTGGTTGCCTTTTGAACGACTCTTTTGCAGTGCTGGGAGGGCAGCAAGTTTGACCATGTCCAGACACCCAGGTCTTTGTGCGTGTCCACTTCTTTTAGTGGAACCCCATTTATGGTGTACTGGTGTTTTAGGAAGCGCCTCCGACCAGATTCTAGTCGCAAGACTACAAATTTGGATAAGTTAAACGCTAGACGCCACTTGCTGGACCATACAGCCAGCTTATTAACATCTTCCTGTAGTTTCTGCGAGTCGTCAACGCAACTGATTGTTTTCTGGCTCTTTATATCATATGCAAAAATGATGCCATCGCATTCAAGGTCAGCAGGACAGTCATCTATATAGATTAGGAAGAGGAGAAGACCTAAGACTGAGCCCTGCGGAACGCCGCCTTTTACTGGCATCCATTCGGATGCAGTGTTACCAGCGATCACGTTTTGGAGCCTGCATGACAGGAAACTTTTAATTCACTTAAAACTGTTCCACACTCCCAAATCTGTGGGAGTCGTCCATGAGGAACGCTCTAAAACGCCTTCTTATAGTCAAAGAAGATGACGTCCACTGGACGGCCCTGGTCTATGGCCCTTGTCCACATTTCCTGAGAGTAAAGACTGCTTGTAAGACAGGAGTGACTACGACGAAATCCGTGCTGAACAGCACACAGTAGGTTCCTCTGCTCCAGGTACAAAATTAAATGTCCTTTAATAAGCCGTTCCATGACCTTGCACAGAATGCAGGTCAAACTAATAGGACGATAATTTTCGGGCTCCAGCCTAGATCCTCCTTTATAGATTTGAGAAATATGGGCCGTTTTCCATTCCTCCGGCAGTTTGCCTTCCTCCATGGACCTCCGAAACATCAGGGACACCGGCTCACACAATACGTCATCTAATTCTCGGAGGACAAGTGGATGAATTCTACCTGGAGCAGGTGATTTGGCAGGCTTCAGCCGGCGTAGTTCGATTCTTATCAACGTGGGTGAGAAGAAAAGATCGTCTTCCAATGCACGACAGGAAGGATTTTGTCGTTGGTCTACGTAAGGCAGAGGAGGAATTGTGTCATGTGTGAATACCGACTGATAGAAATTGGGGAAGGCTGATGCTTTCAGGTGGTCATCCTTCTCAATTACTCCGTTTTGGGATCTTAGCGCTGGAATCGGTTCACGATTGCTCTGTCCCTTACGTTTGTAACTATAGAGGATTTTAGGATGCTCCAAGGAATTTTGTAATATGCACAGCTCATAGTTGCTTCGAAGTCTGTTAGCCTCGCGTTTACACACATCCCGCTGTCGCTTGTATTCCTTCAGGTGTTCTGGACTCTCTGTTTGTCGATAGCGTCTCCACACTTTATTTCTCCTCTTAAACGCGGATCACAGTTTCCGGTTTACCTACGGCGGACGGTTGCTTGTTTTCTTTCGTCTGAGTGGACAGTTTCGATTAACGATTCTTTTGACGAGTGAGCTGAACGTGCTCCAGTAGTCGTTAACTGTTCCCTGCAATGTGGTTGTCCACGGTATTGCTGAGACTTGCGTTCGCATGCTGGAAAAATCCCCCTTCCAGGTATTTGTTTGTAATTGTTCAGGTGAATCAGGTTTGGAGAACATGGAATACTCGAAGAGCATCACGATATGATCACTAGCCCAAATTGGTGGGAGATCTTGTACATCCAGCACACTACTCATCTCGAGTGAGCATCAGGTCGAGGCAATTTGGACGTTGTCGTTCCCGAACACGTGTTCCGAGAGTTACATTCTAGAAAAGTAGTTTTTCTGCTGCCAATTCAAGCAAATGTTGTCCGAATGTGTTCGATGGACCCGAAATCGTCCAAGCTTGCCAGTTGATATTGGAGGCGTTAAAGTCCCCGACAATAAGGACGTCTCTGTTCGGGCAGGTCTTGTTCAGTTCCCTTAGGAGAAAACTATCGTGTACGGAAATCTGGTTTGGCGGACGATATACAACTGCAAACGCCAGCGACCAGACGTATTTAATGGAGACATTTAAAGATAAGAATTCTATTTCCGCTGTTGTTGTTGTTGGATTTTCATCAGGGACCGCGGCAAGGTTGTAGCTAACATAAACAGCGACCCCTCCTCCTCGGCTTTTCCTTTCTCTTCTAAACAGTTGGTAGCCTCTGAGGGATACCTCATGATCTCCAATAGCTTCTGAAAGCCATGTTTCTGTCAAGGCGATGATATCTGGCGTGTGCTCGTCGATCAGGGTTTTGAGTTCATTCATTTTGTTAAACAGGCTCTGCACATTCGAATACAGCATCTTTAATGTCCGTCTTCTCGGAGGGAACCGCCCCTGACTACAAAAGGTGTTAGCCACAGGAACTATCGCTTGATATGTATTATCTTGCCTTCCTTTATTTTCAACCCCTTCTCCCCCTCTTCTGTCCTTCTTTTCAGTTCTGTCTAGAGCTCCCTCATCTTGTATCTTTCTGTCGGTTCGTAATCCGGCTGAATAAAACACCTTATACGAATAAAAAAGAGCCATCCTCCCTTCTAGGAGATGTGAAGCTTACGCTTCATTTGCAAGAATGCTTTTAAGAGGCTTTGGTAGTCCGCGCGACGCATCTGCGTTTCCTATATGGGAAGCTTTGTGCACGGTAACACCTCCGTCCTGAAGGACGGCATTTGAATATGTTCGAAAGAGGCTGAAATCGTCTTCGATTCTTTCTTTTGTAGTCGAAGAATTGGACTCAGGAGCTCCCATTATGACGATATTTCGTTTTTGGTAGAGATGTCTGTTTGGTAGAGAGCCCCTGCGTTTATTTTTACACGCGCGGTCAGCACTTCGTCAATTTCCGTTATCATCATTGTTCGATTCAGAGACAGCTGCCATGGCGTAGCTACCACCGGGCTCCTCACCCACCGAGTCTTCTTGGTCGTGCGATACATCCTTCGGCAGTGTGGTATTTGCTGGCATTGTGTGTGGGCTCTGCTCTCTCTTACGGACACACTGACCTGCTTTTCCTTTTCGGGATGTCCTGGGGCGTTTCTGAGTTTCCTGAGATCTCCCTCTGTCGTTCTTTTTTGCAGAAGAGGTCGGGTCTCATTTGTGATTTCTTCCTTAGACGGGCAGTCTCCTTCCTTGGCGGCTGATCCAGTTAATGAGACTGCGCTTGAATATGTTATCTTTGTTTTCTGGGGGTCTGACGTCGCCGACTTTCTCTTTGTGGGTGAATGGCGAGGTAGTTTCGTCGGCTTCCCCATCTCTATTTTTAGGCCTTTTATCTCATTCTCCATCTCCAAGACTTTCTGGAGAGGTTTGAACATGCCGCATGTGTTTTGTGTTCGTTGTTGTAGTTGACATCCCTTAAGGGTACTAAACTCCTGGCCCGTTTGGCAAGAGATTTGATAGCGGGGAAGCCGACGTTATATTCATTTATACAATGTGCATTGTTTATTATATTATTATTTTTAGTCCGTCTGCTGCGCGTCTGTGGTCCATTGGTAACGACGCCGGCCTCGTCACCCCCTCGACTGGGTTCGAATCCTGTTTGGGGCGCACATTTTGAGCAACATCTCGAAGGCGCTTGTTCGATTACCATTTTCAGGTATATAAACTGGAGAAGTTTTTAAGGGTTAAGAAGGAGCTATTTAACCAGACCAACGATATGAAGAAAGAAGCAAGTGACTCAGCCCTTCTTGGAATGGGGGATCTCGCGGTGCTGTTGGCAGAGAAGTAACCCGAAAGAGAATGGTCGTCCCAGAGAAAGTCCTGTCGAAGTTCCGTGTGGATCGAGTAATTGTTGGTTACGATCCAACTTCTTAATCTAATGGGGCCCTCAGAACGTCCAGCAGGCAGAAATCTCGGAAAAGGCAAATCTGTCGAAGGTCGAAAATTTCAAATCAAATTCGATGTGAGTAGGCCTGCTCTCTTTTTCCGAGTTGTCATTTTTTACTCCCAATTCTGAAAGTCATTCTGACTCGCTGACATAACACATCGTATGCAGCACCGGGGACTGTCAGACTTTGCTAGCGGTGATAGCGGCTTATCTCAGAAAGTATTAACCTAACTTCTAAGATGCGTTCTCCATTCGAAAAGATTACTAAAGTGGCGTTGTAATATCTGTGGATGTTTTTTTCTGCCGGGATGCCGACTTTTAAACGAGTTTCTTGTCGACCACCTGCAGAAACTACACTCTGTAAAAAAGGACAACCTATGTTTTATGAGTTTTTCCGGTAACAATTGGGAGATAGCACCCAAAAAATCCGCCTAACCAAAGCAACCTGTCTTACAAGACAGATGGTAATAGGGGTTTTATGTGTGGTAGCTGGTCTGGATGTACGATACTAGCCGACAGAAAGCCTTAGTTGAACAGGTGAATGATCGAAGTTGGCCCGCTCTTCGTTCCGCTATTACAAAATGGCTCGCCAAAGGCATTATAGTGGTAACGGACGAATGGAAGGCGTAAAATCGTCTTCCCTCAGAAGGTTATCTACATTTCTCTGTTAACCACTCAAAGAACTTCAAGGACCCTACCACCGGACGGCACACAAATGCCGTTGAGGCATACTGGAGTAAACTGAAATGGAAACTCCCCGAGGGAGGCCCTGTATGTGGTCGAGCTGTGTGGGCTCACATAGACGAAGTACAGTATCGTCTTTGGTTTGGCCTCGATGCCATGTCTTTGACAGATGCCTGGGAACTGTTCCTGTCCCCTGTTGTGCAGACTTATCCTATTTAAAAGTGTTTTTGTGATATAATAAACTGCCATAATGCGAATATATGCCGTATATTCAGGTGTACGTGTGTAACGATGTGGAAGGTTGGGTAACAGCGACCATCGTCTATGTAACCTCCTGCGATGTTCGTTCGGCTAGCCCATGTAAGGCCGTCGGGGAAAGTCCAAGTAGTGCGTGAAAGTAGGCCTGCAACCGCTGATATAGCCTGAAGGCGTTTAAATCCACTGTTAAAGGCATTATTTCTAGGTAACGGATTTTTTTTGGGTGCCAGCTCCGTATTGTTACCGTTTTTCCCATTAATTGTCAACGCTTTTATAAATCCAAGTGTATTTTATAGGAAACATGCGCAGAAATATTCTCCCCATTTCTGCCAATTCTGCCCATTTCGTGTCTAATTACATCATTTTCAAATGTCCTACTTGTGGAAAGGATATTTTTGGTTTGAAAAAACATCTAATTACGGCATTCATAAAACATTGTATCTGCATATTTACTAATGCAGCCCGTAAGGTACCTAACGTGATCCACATCCATTGCAAAGTTTTATGAGCCCCATATTACACCTTAGTAGCGTACAGAAACGTTCGATCTTCCTTACGAAAAATACACAGCTCGTAGTTTGAGAGTCTTGAATCAAGTGTAACCTCAGGTCGGATTTCAAATTACTCCTGAATTTAAGAAATCTTTCTGAACCGAAAGATACCCATTCATCAAGCATACAATTTTAATTAGACGTGATTTACTACTAGATGAATACAGAAAAGAATACTAATGCCAAAAAGTCCAGGTCGAGTCATTTTAACGTCCGGAACTGTTGCATCCGGATGTGCAGAGAACCTTGAATTGATTTCAACGCGGAACATACTAAACAGCATCGTTGAATTTATCAACGGATTCCATCCGTTCAAGAAGTGCCGGAGGAAGAACTAGGTACACACGAAAGTTATAATGCGGATATTTTATTAGTTGAATTATAAAAAAACATTTAGTAATAGGAATACGATAAGATGCCCGCAGTAGTTTAGTCTGTCTTGGCAAGACATGCCAAATAATCTGCGGCACAACGATTGGTGAGTTTGGTGCTATGGTACGTAAAAGAGGAAAATAGGTAGGTGGGTTTTATTGGTGTGACAGCGTCCGTAACAGGAAGGACTCAGGTTGCCCACACCGACGACATCGTGGATTTGGTTAGATGTGCCTCATTCTCCGCCATTCAAACAAAACCTTCAGAGCGTTTGACTTCGTTCCGTCTCGTCGTCACCGATTGATGTCATCACTTACCACCAATGAAAAAGAAGAAGAAGCAGAAAAGAAGGCAAAGGCCGGTGTCAAGGGAATTACTGCGCAAAAATGCAAGCAATAGTCAAAAGCAGTGGAGTCAGATGGCTGCCTACTCCAAAAAGTCCACCCGTCCGCATAAACCCCACCTGGGGGATATTTTGCGCAGATAACTACAACAAGAATACCGGCTCGTGTCCAAAGGATATTGACCGAAGGCCCGCCCCCCTAAGGGCACGATGTTGAGCGTCACAAACTGCAATCGAGAGCTTCCAAATCACAGTTCGGGGGGGGGGGAGACACTGACAGGCCCTCACATGGCGCTCAGCCAATTGCACCCCAGTCCCTCTTGTGGAAATATGCAAGAAGCGCAGGGTTTGAGCCGACAGGCCGTCGAGGATTCGCTCCGGCATCTGGCTCACATTTACCCTTCTTATACACAACGACTGAACCTGATTACTACTGTGGTAACTAAGCCACCTCATTTTCCTAGTCTCCGCACAGCCTCGTTGGTCACGACGGAGCTCCTCTACGCCGTTGATCATGCAATGATCTGTCCAACTCGACTTGGCCAGGGTTTTTGGACGGAGACCCACTGGTGAGGCCAGAATGGCTGTCGCCATCTCGGGTCCCTGTGCCTGACCTGCTTGGTACAGGTGTTGACCCTAGATCTGTTAGCCAAATGGGAACGTGACACACCGACTGTCGATTTAGTCTTCAGGAACTAGGCTCCCAGGTTGGATCGTTAGCGCAAGAATCTGCGCGTAGTTTACGCCACTGATACGTCTCCTTCTCTGACAAATCACGGGGTTCCGGTTGACGCGTTCAGAAGGTGTCATCGGTAGTTCTGAGGCTGCATCAAGCGTGCGTAGAGGGCAGGCTGCAATTTGGTTCAGTTGGTCGAGATTCCTCATCTCTACTCAGACAGACATGAATGACTAAATCCCTACACTTTTTGAGTCTTCTGACAAATCATGCCGGGTCGCCGTTCGATCTGGAGGGGTCTCACATGTATATATCTACGAAGCAACTTGACGGCACGTGTCCTACGATCTGTTCTACCCGTCGACAAAGATGCAGAGTGCATCAACGGTTCGCAGTTTGCGTAGGCACGCGCATCGCCTATCAGTTCAGAAGTTGAAGACGAAGACAGGCTCTCCGGAAGAGGTTTATTTCAGTGCTGACGTTTCAAAGAGCTGGGTCGGCTTTTCATTGTCAAAGCGTAAAATGCACTTTATCGATCAGAAATTTAATTTAAAGTGGCGGTTGTGTTGGCCGGCCTTATGCTGATCGATTTTTCCTCCTCTCGCTGCCTCGGCCTCTCGGGAGATGGTTGACGGGCGTTTTGCCTGTGTGCTTTGTGAGTCACCACTCCGTCGAGGGGAACTGAAACCCACTGACACCGCCACGGCTCGCTTTTACGGTCTACCGAAGGTACACAAGGCAAATGTCCCACTCAGGCCAATCGTATCCCTTCGTGGAACTCCGACGTACGGTTTGGCAAAATGGATGTTCGGTCGTCTTAATTTTTTGGCCAAAGGCTCACCAACAACAGTATCATCTGCGTATCAATTCCTCGAACGCATAAAACATCTGAGGTTAGAGCAAGACGAGTCCATGGTATCCTTTGATGTCGTTTCGCTCTTCACCTCCATTCCACAGCAACTAGCGATAGACGTTGTGGACCAACTACTGGCAGAGCGTTATGAGGAGAGAGACAAACCCCTAAAGTCTGAGCATCTGCTCGAGCTTCTGCGATACTGTCTCAAGACCTATTTCACCTTCGGCGGACAAATGTACGAACAAATAAAAGGCACTCCTATGGGCTCCCCTATATCAGGCCTAATCGCTGAAGTAGTTCTTCAACGGGTAGAACATTTGGTGTTCACCAAGTATCAACCAAAGTTCTGGGCCCGCTATGTCGATGACACCTTCGTCGTTGTCAAAACAACTGACATTGAACACCTGAAGAAACTACTGAACTCGGTTGACCCGGATATCCAATTTACGATGGAAGCAGAAATCAACAACTAACTGCCTTTCCTTGACGTACTTGTGCGCCGGTGTACCACTGGACAGCTGCAAACTACAGTATTCCGAAAATCCACCGACACGAGACTAATCCTACACTTCAACAGCAACCATCCTCTGTCTCACAAACGTAGTTGTGTCCGCACTCTATTCCAAAGAGTCGAAACACACTGCAGCACACCAGAAGATAAAAGGGCCGAACGATTGTACCTTGGGAACCTATTTGCAGCCAATGGTTATCCCAGGCATTTCATCGAGAGAAGCAGACGTTGGGCGCCCAGACAACGGCCAACTGGGCAGCAACCCGAAGTCTGGAGGGCCATTCCTTACGTTAAAGGGGTCTCTGAAGCGGTCTCGCGACTGTTACATCCCACCAGAGTAGGCATAGCCCATTGACCACAAGCAACAATTCGACGTCGCCTAATGCAGCCTAAGGATCCATTGCCACCCGCTGGAACCTCAGCAGTCATCTACAAAATAAATTGCAATGAGGGCGACTGCAACTATGTGGACGAAACGGGGCGGAAGTTGCAAACTCGCCTACAAGAACACAAATCGCCCACTCGGAGGTTAGACCCTAACTCTCAACTAGCAACACACGTTGGAGAAACGGGGCATACTTTTGACCTCCAGAGGGCTACCATCTTAGGCCGAGGCAACACAAAAACACAACGGCTAACTCTCGAGGCGTGGTTCTCCGATGCCCACTCTATCAACAGGCATCTGGACCTTCCTGCAGCTTACAAAGTCCTACGTCATCACAGTCGTAGAGCTCAGGACCAAACAACCACATCGGACTTAAGAAGGCCGCACGGAGATAGCCCGACGCTGAGTTTACTCGGTGAGGACGAAGAAGAACCGCCAGACCGACCGCCCCAATAAAGTCTAATCAGTTCCCCTCGACGGAGTGGTGACTCACAAAGCACACAGGCAAAACGCCCGTCAACCATCTCTCGAGAGGCCGAGGCAGCGAGAGGAGGAAAAATCGATCAGCATAAGGCCGGCCAACACAACCGCCAATTTAAATTAAATTTCTGATCGATAAAGTGCATTTTACGCTTTGACAATGAAAAGCCGACCCAGCTCTTTGAAACGTCAGCACTTAAATAAACCTCTTCCGGAGAGCCAGTCTTCGTCTTCAATTAAGCAACCCGGATATCTCAACTTTGCCAATCTGACCAGTTCAGAAGTTGTATGTAAATGGGGCACCACAGTGTGACTAAGTGCACTCTAAAGGACCGCCTATGAAGTTACCGACGGCTCGACAAGGTAAGTTCAGTTCAGTTGTATTAAGAGAAAGTTAAGCGAAGGCCCTTGAACTCACTTTTGGCCACAAAATGTCTGAGAAAAAGCGTCGATAAGTAAGGAAAATTGAAAAAGAGATTGTTTACATACAGCGCGTGACCGATCTTATAAAATATTTGCCAAAATTCTGGATTACTGAGGTGGGGTTGTAATATTGACTAACATGCAACATAATCCTATAGCATAGCGAACTCGCCAGGATGTCCGCCTTTGAATGCACATCTTTTTGGCCCCCTGCAGAAACCACACTCGGCAAAAAATGAATACTTCATTTCCATGCATTTTTCCTATATTTTCGATAGTCTTATAAATTCAAATATCGTTTATAGAAAACATGCACAGAAATATGCTTTCTTTTACTCGTTTGGTAGAAAATCACATTGTCTTCATATCTTAAACCCGAAGAAAGTGTATAATTAGGTTTTAAGAAAGTTTCCCAATTCCCGAATAATTTTGAGCCTGATTTGCTACCGCGTCAGCGTTTGGCGATTTCAGTCCACAGGCGCATTATTTCTGCGTAAGCAACATCATATATTCCTCTGGGCTTTTAAGAAGATACCACATAAGTTTCATAAAATTTTGCAATGGATCCAGACTGTGTTGTACATTTTATGAGGAGCATTGGTAAATGGACGTGTGCGATTCTGTATGAACGGACACCGCACGGTCTTAAAAATCTCATAATTAGAGACTTTTTAAAAACCTAAATATACACTTTGTTCGTGTATAAAATATGAAGATAATATGATTTTCTACCAAACGAGTAGAAGAATGGAAATGTTTGTGCATGTTTTCTATAAAATATGTTTTAATTTATAAGACTATCGAAAATCAATAGGAGTTGTCATGTTTTACTGAATGCGGTTTCTACAGAATGTCAAAAGGGAATGGATCTCAAAGACGACATCCTGGTGAGTCCAAAATGTTATAGGATTATGCTGCATGCTAATAAATATTACAGCATTACCTAGGTAATCCTTCCTAATCGGAAACGCATTTCAGAATTTCGGCTAACATTTCATGAGATCGCTCACACTGTAAGTGCATGCGAAAAGCAAGCTGTCGACTGCCAGTCGAAAAAGAGTAAACATGAACGTCTACTCATTTATTGCACGTAATATAGTCCGACGACAGGCTATTTGAGTGTGTGGCCTGTAAGCAAGAAGCTTGTCGTGTGCCGACTTTAAATTTCAATCTTGGGAAATATCTTTCACAACTCGCGAATTACATATCCTTTAGTTTTGGACAAAGCTTTCTGTCTTTTTTCGAAATAAATATCGTTTTGGTTGAGGTCCCATGCCTCCTTTCGAAGTTGCCCTACCAACTGGCTTCTTATACATAAGAGGGTGATTTATTTTGACAGCTTTCAGTACTGTGTGATGAGGGATAAAAATGCCTGTTTTATGAACGTGGATTAACAGTCAGTGACCGATCTCAAGAAGCGTTAACCTAAACTCCTAAATGCGTCTTCGCTTAGGAAGGGTTATTGTAGTGGGGATGTGATGTTTCAGGCACGTCGGGCTGTTAGCTTTTAAATGTATAAAATACGTGCTTCGTCACTCAATAATTATCAGCAATACTATTTTTGCACATGTTTTCTGCGAAGCATTTTTGAATTTACATGGACATCGAGAATCGATGGAGTTGACGCTATAACTTAAGCAGCCTTTTTGTCGAATGCGCTTTTCTGGGTGCATTCAAAAGCGGACATCCTTCCGAGTCTGAAATATTATGGAATTATACCCCAAGATAATAAGTCTTACAACGCGCCTAGGTAATCCTTCCTAATCGAAAACGCATTTCAAAATTTCAGCCAACATTCCATGAAATAGGTCGTTAGCTGAAATTTTAGCAAATGCTAGTAACGCATGATCCCTTGAACTAAGATCAACGGCAGCGCACTGCCACGGTCACCTAACATGCCAGATAAATGATAATAAAACAGACTCCCCCCAATTTCGAGACTTAATAAGGTACCCGGTGGAGACGACGGCTGCGATTGTCTGGTGGAGCGTCTTTTGATCTTAGGCATAATTCTGACCCTTTGGTTTAGTATGCAAAGTTGTCTGGTATAATTATTCGACACACAGGTCAGTTGGGAAAGTGAGAACTAGAGCTGACAGGCTGTCTGTTTAATTCAACTTCCATCAACCATGTGTTCTTGTTAGTTTGGGACATGCCACCATGAGATGAAAGTATGGGATAATCATTATGACCGAGCCACGTTAATAATACCAATAATAAGAGATGCGTTTTCCCACTGGATGTTCATGAAAATAATGAAAGTACGAGCGATTATCTGAAAGGAGAAGCATTCAGCGCGTCCACGCTTTTTAAAATTATTTCGACTTAATTTTGTGAAATAGAAATGTCGTAAACCCGTTGGGAAAGCTAAATTCACGACTAGCAACCTATATGTTACGAGTCCCTGTCATCAATTATTAGCACCACCCTGATAAAGAACAGAAGTAAAAAGGCCGTTAGGTGAATAAAACTGAAATTTGTAGTGAAAACGTTGACTTAAAAACTACAAACAGTAATATTTACAGGAAAATCTAACTCCACATGGGGGGATTGTGTTTACCAACAAAAAATGATGTACAGATTCGAAGAATCAGAAAAGGAATTGTTCAGACCCACGAAAAGTAGAATCCTCTCAAGTAGCGAGATAGTATTCCGATGAGGAACCGGTTGAATAGAGGCAGTCGGTTCCGCGATGATATGGTGAAGTAGGCTTGTGAGGAGGGAGTATCCGTCGGCTCATACGAATTGCTAAGAATGTTGAGAGGTTACAAGCGAAGGCCAAGAAATAACGACATCAAGCACACTCGAAACCAGAACACACGTTGATCGCCGCAGAGTTGTTCACGTGTATTTCCGTTTAGTCAAACAAATGTACAGGAAAGTCAGATGTACAAGAAAGTGTAGTGAAACAAATCAAAAATGTACAAAAGCCTACATATCCAAGAATCCAACTGCCTGATGTTTTAGCACACGTGTGATGCGCGTGTCCTCTTCAGCGCTGTGTGGACTGCGTTTAAACAACCGACAGAGTTCAATAAAAGTGATCAGTCAGTCTGACACCTTGACCCAGTACTCCCTTCGAGAAAGGAGGGAGGCTTAAAAGCATGTCAAAGGACATACAAAAGGAGTAGTAAGACGACAAGGAAAACGAAAGTGACGCTAAATGCAGACGACTCATGCAGCAGACGCAGGGAATGGGTGTGATTGGTCTGCGCTTGGAGTGCTGTAGTTTGATGAACAAGTATTGGTGGTTGAGGATATGAACGAAGAGGGAGTAAACCGGATGAAGAGAGAGAGGATAAGGGAGGTGGAGGTATGGGATAACGGGACTCGTCCGGCGCAGTGCACAAGTTAGCATCTTCGAGGCGGTTGCATTAAAACAAGCATCACAGTTATAGAAAAGTGGTCAGACAGTTATTGCCTAGTTAGTCTGGCACCTCGATGCACTCCTTCTCCTAGGCTTGGGGGGGAGGGGGAGAATAAGTCGAAACTATCAACTTTAATTTGCTTTCTACTTACAGTCTCTTCCTTTCCGATGCCCCCTTTCAAGTAAGTCAAAGCTTACTTGCCTATGTCTGATTAGACAGTCATGCAGACGATGGTTTTGAGATGCGATTTTTGATAAGCTCGAAAAATTCGTTCGTGAATTGATGATGCACGTGGCTGACAGCAGAACGCGATTATCTGTAAGGGCAACCGTTGAGTTCGCACTTAGTGCATTTTGGTGGTTGGACAGATTTGTATGTGGTAGTTGGCATGAGAGCATAATTTCGGAGACCCTTAGCATTAGGAACATCAAAACTGCTGGTCTTCTTAAAATCTTAATACCATTTACATGTAAACAGCCTTGCAACAGCCAAAATTATATTTTTACTGTTATGTCGTTGTTTTCATCCAAAACTAATATATTGTCATAGCGAGTTTCAAGGACAAAAGGTATGCAACAGGGGATTCTTTTGTTATCTGAAAGTTCATTCAACATCGGACCATGATGTCTTGATAGAATTCGAAGATGCCATCAAAGACCCATAAGCCATTATTTATCGAAGAGGAGGCGTTGGCTTAGCCTGAGGTCTAGCTGGGAATTCTAGTCGTCCTCTATGTGGTAATTTGCGGATTAATAAGAACGAAATTGAGCTTAAAACCTCTGCTTGCAAGGCCTTGCCTATATTCCATAGTGTATATCCTATTTTTGTGAAAGCAAATGCACTCCTTCGTTGACGACGGAGGTTATTCCCGAGATATTACAGATAATAGGATATCACCTTAAAAGTTTTACAAATAAAGTCACCCTTTTCATACACTAGCGTTATCTACGCTGAAAGAA
>CACRXP010000157.1:627399-645248 GCA_902702965.1 Spirometra erinaceieuropaei
CATTTTACTCCCCAGAACAGTTTTACATCTCATTCAGTCGTCCAGTCCACTTCCGGAAAACCTAGTTTTTTTCAAACATTCTATGTTTTTTAAATAAGTTTTTTCCCAATTTTTACTCATACCGCTCGATTGTGCTGTTTTCCGCATTCAGAGAAACTGTCTTTGGATGTGTTATCTGTGGCGTTTTCCTGGGGTATTTATTTGTTGAAAAGCATGTCAGCATAGATGAATAAGAGGATGCCGGACTTGATTACACCGATCCCCTTGGTTTTCGAAACAAACATGCTCTAAATAGGTGGCAGGGGTCATGTACAGGCAACCAGCTACTATGTCAAACTTCTCGAAGATATGATTCGCTTAAATCGATCATAAAGAGTGCTAGACGACGAGGCGATGGCTAACTTCGGTTCGATTACCTGCGCGACAAATATTATCAATTCAGCATATGAAATAAGCTTCTACGCATGAATTCGATTTTGGTTCGAGATGGTGGTCGAGGTTAGGTTAAATCAGACTAAGCCTGAGTCAGCGCTAGGCCGTACTGTCAATGGCAAGGTTCAAATCCTTTAATACTCATGAGTCTTGTCCACATACTGACAGCTGGACAGTCAGAATTCTTTGTAATAGTCCTTATACACGACTCGTTAACCATTAGAAACTACCTGGGATCTACCCAAACCGTTCACGATGACTTTTGTCAACTAAGCTAAAGAAGCCGATAAAGTGTGCAATTACAGCAAATAATAATAATAATAATTTTTTTAAGACCCGTCGGGGTCCCACCAAAGCAAATGCTCATTTTGCCTCCCAGAAACGTTGGGCATCCAACTTGCTCTGCTAGCCCACTTCGAGAACAATTTGTTCTCGCCTGCAGAATTCAAAAAAATTGCAACTGAAACTCTGAATTGCGTTTTCGACTGAGATTACTTATGCAGGCTTGTAACGGCAATCAACCTGCAGTATTATTCCACAATATTTCATGAACGCCAGGATGTCCGCTTTTAAACGAACTTCTTTTCCGCCCCCTGCTAAAACTACACTCTAAATAATAGCCACACATGTAGGACTAATTTTTTTGACTTTTAATACCCTAATAAAATATTTCATAGAAAGCATGCATCTTGGTTTAATGACACACTAAAGAAAAGCCTTTGGAGATCGAAAAGCGACCCAAAATCGGTTGAATATACAGCTTGAAATCAACTTTAGTGTTTTTCTCATGTATCAGAGGTCATCCGTGATGGGGGCAAGTAAGATTTCTGAAGGGCACTGTTTCAAGTTCAAAAACTAAATGTTTCGTTTTACCCATGGCAATGATAGTTAACAAAACTCAAAACTAACTTGAACTAACCTCTGGACAGTGTCATAAGTTGGACTGTGATAGAGGGGGGTTTTCGGTTGGGACAACACACAGGACGGAGAGCAAGAAAATAGTAAAAGTTCCGCCAAAATTCGTGTCGTAACGTGCTATTTGAAAAAAAAGTAAGCCCGATAATTAAAAATAAACAGGAGTTTATTTTTAGAAAATTACGGATTTTTAATAAAGTGCCGCTGGTAAGTTTACATTTAGTCAGGAAGGTAGGAAAATTTGAAACATTGGGAATAATGAATAACAAGTGATATTTTCAGCCACACAGAATTCACGAGTATGCTATTGGTGTTGCAATCTACTTGTGGGTCCTATACGCTATCGTTACCGTGCCCAGTTATACATCTAAGTTATTGGGCAAGAATAATGTTTATCAAAATTCGTTTTGTGCTCACTGGGCAGAAACTGGTTGTTTCGTATTTTTCCTTTACCATCCATGATAAAATAGGCTAGGTTACATTTCCATACAATTGACGTTAAAAAAGGAATTTTTTCCGGTCAAATACGTCATTGGTTAATGGCCTCCTGGTTAATCTATAAAATCTGAAGTCAATCGCTAACATGAATAAAGAACTATCAGCAGACGAAAGAGAGTGTGATGTCTGTGGGACTATTACTGCTTTTTTGTTTCATAGAAAGGACGATTGCCTGCAAGTTCTCGACAGGTGAGTTGGGTTTTAAACTTTTCTAAGTTGGACCAATGCAATTTCGGATTCAGTATTTCTCGGATCAGCAAGATATGGCAGCGAATGTCAGACCTGACCTATTACATAACATAAAATAATGCATGCCTAGGTTTCTTCTCATCCCTGCACTTGCAGTCGTTTTTAGTGGAATGTTTTAGCCTCATCATTCTAGATCACCTCATGCACTTAACGTTTATCTGTCAATTTTTTGTGTAGTTATTTTTCATACTGACAACACAGGTACTAGCTAAGAGCCCAGACACGCGGGTTTCGCCGATCTTGTGCCGCTGTCTGACGCAACTGCGAAACGTACAGGTCATCAGTTGCACTCCAGCTTACCCCGTGTGTTTTCCTCTATACGAACTCCAGTTCCATTCTGCCTTGTTTAATTTCCAAGGAAATTAACCTGCAAACTTGGAGTTAGTTCTTCTGAACGGACCTTTTTAGGATCTGTCCAAATGTTGATGTGAATATTGGAGCAGAAATCAATCGGCTTCTGTGAAATAACAGCGTAGCATTCACAAGCCGCTACCAGGTGGGCGGTAGCATAGAATTATGTAATTATTTGCCAAACCGACAGCATAGTTATTACCTGTTTTTTGTTGACTGAGTCCTGCTTCGACGCCTATTGTCCGTTCGTCTCAACGAGCCGGATGAATACAGGAAGGTTAAAAGCCTTACTCCTTTCGTGAAATCTGATTGAGCATGTTTTTCGCACAAAGCGAAATTCACTAGAGCAATCCTAAACAACTAACTACGTATGCGCTCTACATTGTTATTATCTTGAAGATCAAGCGTAACAGGTATGTACTAAACAAGGGGCACAATTGTCATGCTTTGATTTCGTCAGGAGTTATGGGATAAGCATGTGTTTGCACATCCTGCTTGGCGCAGATAAAATGACTCTTTATACCAGTTGCTATAAAACACTTCTTTTTCTAGAACATGCAATCAAAAGCCAAGACCAAGCCATTGTAGAACATGTTCTTATTCGCAGTGTTGACGCGCTCAACAAACACCTAAATTCAATTAAAAGGCGCATATACGGAACAATCGTATCAGTGAAATTTAGAGATGATATTTCTGGATATCGTTGCCTTATGACTGAAGCCACAGGCGGAAAAACCTATGACTGCAACGATGTGGCGTTGACAACTTTTTCCGAAATAAACTACGTAAGCTCACCTCGTATCCTATCTCCCATTCCGCAAGATTTACCAAAGCTAACAGATAAAACACAAGGATGATTGCACTCTAAACCTCCGTTCACGCATTTTCCCCCCTAGCTGTTCGAAGTTGACCGCATTTCTAGACGAACACTTGTACTGCCTTTCGCCTTTATCGAAGCACGCATCTCGATTCGACTGCAAGCAGCTAGCCCAAATTCCACCTGCACAATTGATGGTCTGTCCTTCAGGAAGACAGCCGAAGAAAGGATTAAGAACATCTGGTTGCCCATTGGATATGTTTCCGCAAAAAGAATAAAGGAAGAAATCAACGCGATTCTTGACAGCTTGCGGAAGGATATGCCAATTGTCTGTTAAATTTAGGAAGCCGAATGTAAAAAAAAACGAATCAATATATTCGTTTGGATATCCGCTTTTTGTTTTCCCTGCCGTTCTACAAAGACAGTTGCCATTAATTGTCTTCATAAGTAGGTAAAGGAAAAACCAAAAAACGATTAACACTAATTATTATTCTAATGACACATTGGGATAAAGCATTCTTGGTGTTTTGCAATTCTTAGGCTACAGCGTTTATTCAGGTGAGCGCTAGAACTAGTGACCACCTAACTCCATATCTCATTCATGACTGCATTCTTCACAAGACCTCTCAATGAAGTCAAAAAATGCATTTCACCTTTTGCAGTCTTAAGTACCGTATGCTCTAAACAAGTCCCTATTTTTTAATACTTGTGCAATTGTTTTTTTGTGTGGCGGGCACTTTGACCAGACAATATAAGCGACACATTATATGTGCACAACAATTCGCTCGCACAGGACGGTAGTCGATGGTCTGATGGCAATTTCTTTCCGAAGAATAACTTTTCTCATTAAATGCAAATCATGCTATGGTAAACAGTATGGTAAACGTCAAGGAATAATTGCAGCCCGTTTTTGAACCAGCACATGCCTGATGTCCATTCCGATGGACATACCGAGACAAAGGTATAAATTTAGCAGTCAGTACGTTTTATGGCATTTTGGCCGCATTTATTAGTTCAGACTTCTTATTGCAATTCCCGCCAATTCTGGGGAAACCTTCAGCCGAACGATAGAATGGATTTTTCAGATTTACTATGCATGACACACATTGGCCTTATGATGTTCGGACACGTAGAACACTAAGCATGCTCAAAACCGCTCATAGAACCTTGATTGTTGATGGAAAAAACAACACCTGTTAGGGGGGAAAAGGCCTGAATCGACGAAACGTCGGATCATCGGCCAACACCCTAGTGCATCACGGCCCGACTGGGTCAGGTGCTGAAGCGTGCAGTTGTTATGCGTCTGTGTGCCGGTCAAGATTATCGGCTCCCTCGCTTATTGCACGCAGTCGAGTTGCCAACCGCCGGATTTCGTCATCCGCGTGGACTCCTTAGCAATTTGACTCACAGAAGTTGACACCACAGACAGTGGTTATCCCTACTCTGCCGACGCAGCTAACTATTTTACCTAAGCGAAGTGTCAGTGCCGGATATGGAGCTTGGAGGCCGTTGCGTTTGTTGACTGATTAATCACCTGAAAACCATGACTCGTGTAGTTCGCGGCTCACGCGGTTGTCACACCTAACAAGAATTTCTGCATCTTTAAGTTTAAGTGTGTGATTGGCTTCTGTCGAATGAACCGCGACTTAGGATTTGGCGTTTTTCCTCCCCACTGATGCTGCGTTTTCCACCATTCGCGTTCGGAGTAGTTTTCGGGTTCCTCCGCCGTTGTTGCTTTGTTCGCAACTGCACCAGACCTGGTATATGAATTTAGATGTCTGCTGCCGTGGCAGGAAGTCTTTCGGTCTCATGATGTGGCGCCTTATGGTTGCCTCCGGTCTGTGTGTAACTCAAATTCCAAGGGCATTAAGAAGAAAGTTGACGGCTCCCCAAAGATTCTTCACGTACGAGACTGCTGGCCAAACTATGGGACTGGTTAGATTTTTTCTCTTGCCTCGTTTGCACAGGCCCTGCTTGACGAAGCTGCGCGTGTAGCCCTTCGCCCTAAGCACCCATCGCGAATTATTGTAATTCATCACCCTTGTCTTCCGGTCCATTGTAGTGTGTCTGCACACGCTCGAATAGCGCTCTTATGAAAGTGCGCTTGCGACTGATTAGGTGGTTGCTGTTGTAGCTCACTTCTTTCAGGAGACCACAGACAGGAACGGGAATACAGAACTTTAATGGATTAGAAAATGGGCGTCTTTATCTAATTTCCGTTAATTTTACGAAACTGGTATAAAGAAATTTATTGCAGTTTGGTTTGTAGACTCGTACGTCACTCAATGAAGTAAATTATGGCATCAAAATTTACTTTGGAGAAAATATCAGGAGATGATTTGGTAGAATATGAACATCAAGCTTCAAAAATTGGAGCTAAGTTGGTCTCGCCCTGATAAAATATTCTGGTTATTAAGCACAGGTATTCCACCCGCCAACTCTAGACGGTTTATCCTGTAGCTGACACTATAAACTTTTGGCCCAAACATGTACAGACAAACAGTCTGTCTTAACTGACGGTTGAGAAGATGTAAGATATGCGTAAATGGTTTTCAAAAGATCACCGTGGTAATAACCAAGAGCAAATATCTGCTAACGAATTGAGCATGTGGTTTTGATGCAGTTTCTAGCACTCGGGCATATTATGTTATTAAGGATTTGCCAGAAATGTCAAGTTTCAGATTTTCCTTCACTATTAGGAAACGGCTGACCGTAGGATACATTTCAGTGCATCCAAATAAAAATAAAATATACGCCGCATTTCTGAGGTGCACACATACTGCACCACCATGTCAGAGCTTATTTCATTGTGGAGATTTAAACTACATCTTGCTTTACCTGAACGGCTGTATGGGAATTTATATTCCGTGTAAAACGCAATGTTTAATCATCGTCCTTCCGAACAGCGCATGATGACCGTTAAACGGTGCTTTGATGGAGGATACGTAAATCAAAAAACCCACTATCTGTACGAATAGAACGAGGCGAACATGCGGTCCAAATATGACTCAACCGAAATAAGTAGCCATCTAAATTCTATCATGACGTAGCCTATCCACATTCAACATTAGGTCTTCTACCACCCTGAGCCCTCTTATACGATTCATTAGGAAGGAACCATGTAATTTCATATGCAGACTTTTTAAAAGCTTGTTCTTACTTTTGGTAAAATTTGTAGCATGGATAATGGTACAGTTGTAGGAAAAGTGTTTCGGACATCTTTGAAACGGACACCCCGCACCTGCTATCTGATTCTGAATGTTTCATAAGGCGTTTCAGGATGTTAGTAGTCAGTAAAGTGCCCTCATTTAAAATATTTTAGTCCATCGAAATTGTTGGCATGGGGCGAACCGTTTCTAAGCATGAAATTGTCGTTACGTTCTAAAAACATGGCGATATTATACGCAAATCGAATCTCCAGATTAAAGGGCACCTCAGAGGACACTTCGACCTACGTCTGTGTGAATACGTTTTTCTGTCTTTCCGTACTTTCAATTACAAATGGCAAATTAAGATGAGCGATTATTTGTCCTACGTCTAGGTGGAAAACTTTCGAAGACGGCGCTTGCTAAAGAAGAGGATTAAAATATTTCAGCAACACAATGGTGAAAAAAAATATTTGCAATGATATTTTGGTCTCAAAGTCATTAAATTACGAAAGTTGCTGACTTGGCTGTGTAGGTATCAGAGTCAACCTGAAAGATGTTTTACTAGGGAAGGACACACAGGTTATCATTTAATGGGATCGCGTAACCAAACATTTTTCATAAACAATCGGCAGGCTGCAGGACTTATTGCACTTAACAAACGGGGACGTGGTCGATGTATTAGTTTCATTTCTTCGAAAACACATATTTGATGGCCAGTAGGAGATACGTAGATGGCGTTGGTACTGTTTATTGTTTTTTTGCCACCAAGAGTCGAACTTTATTTATAAGGCGTATTGTTCTCATCTGTTTTTAATTTCCGATCGATACGGAACCGACAAAACGAATATATGCAGTGAAAGTTTGATATACAAGAAATTTTAAAAGTATTAATAAAGCATCTTTCTGAAACATAACTAGGAAGCGTAATTAATTGCTGTGGTTTATTGGGGAAATAACCAGAAATAGGACATAATTGACATCGTTAGTCACGTCGTAGGTGAAGTGTAACATGCGGCAGTGGGCTTAAGCAGTGGAAGGTCAGAAAGCCATGTTTAATGATTTTTCCACTTCAAGTCCTAGGTAAAACCGAAGACCTGTTCAAGACAAAAGCACATATCTCTCCGTATTGCTAACGTACATATTGTTCAACAAATAGATACGGATATCCGTACGAAACAGGACTTAAATCTACCTTCGAATTTTCTCGGCCCGATTTATAGGATTTTGTCGACTGGCCGAATTATAGGTCATGCCTTATTTTTAGTTCGGTAAATCTGTGGCGAATTTTACTTTCTGTATATTTGATTTATAAAACTTTCTGAAAAATGCTGTCCCTTGTTTATGCCATACAGCAGCCCTACAGACCGTCACACATTCTAGCTGGCTGCGCGCTGTTTCATTTTCCCATGAGTTTTTTGATCCCGACAACTACCTCCATGTGCCCATTAATGCATTAATCATCAGAGCGTACAAACCCAGGGGCCGATAGAACGGGCTAGGGTCCAGGCAAGGGATCCTCCAGTATTTAGCGCAGACTAGACTACTAGGAACAAGTAAACTCGTCCATTTACTATGAATCAACGCTCGTTATTGCAAATAGAGACTGGCTTCCCAGTGAGGCTATTGTACACTGCGTCGCATACATTGCACTTAATATTAAGGGGGACATATTTATAATTCAGCTTCTTAACTGTATCATGAGTCATAAGGTCAATAATATTTTCATAAGATATTGTGCCGCCAGTATATGGCGGTTAAGCAGGTAGCCTTCAAACAGTTCGGATGAGGATTAATGTGTACATATAAATCGTGGATGTGCGCATTTCTATGCGGTTAGGGAACATGCTCGTCCGCTGCGCACTTAAACTGCAATCTAGAGCTCTCACAAGCGGTCCCAAAACAACGCGTTATTACTCATAAGATGTAGTATGGAGAAATAGTAAAAATCAATTGCTGCTATTTCTAGCTTATTTTTCTTCCTTGTCCGGACCTTACCAAACCGGAGGTGTAAGCCTGTCATTTTCAGTCATCTGGCGCTAGTAAATTCAATCCTTTGTCATTTTCCAAGGCTTCGCTGTCCTGTCGGTGGAGATCAGGAATATAAAAGGCGAAGAAGATGTCACCATTGAATGTCTACGGGGACCCTAGACTGAACCCGAAAACGCAGTGGAACGAACACATCCCCTAATAAGCCGGTGGACACCTTGGTAGCGATATATATTCACATATATATATATTTAGAAAAGTAAGAACGGTGTGCATTCTTATCCGACGTACTAAAAAGAAGGTGTTATTTCAGAAACAGTCAAGTCATTTCCGAGAGCCTTCCAATCCTTTACAATAACACCTAGTCAGATGAAGTGGACAAGCGACAAAATACGATTATTACACTAACGAATTTTGGGATATGACGGTTACACACACAGACCACTGGCGAGTAATGTTTGCTTCAGAAGAGACGTTAACTGAAAAGGATCAGATGTCGGGATCATCAAAATTTATGCTAACAGCCATCCTGCAGCTCACCAAAGAAGCTTCTTACGAAGCCACCTGCACTGGGACTATTGTGGTTGCAGCAGGAATGGTCTGCTTAGGCAGAAACATCTTTATCAGTGTGGCTTGATTCAATCCGACGGATATGTAGCATTCTCGCATGTGTCAGACAAAGTTGCGAGACACAACACCAATGATTAAATAATACCAGTTATTCTTACCTCAACCCTGTATCTATATCGCACCTCCGAAGTGAGCCTTTACAACTAAATCTTTTTGACTTCTGCATTGTAGCCTACATGTCAGCATTTTCGCAGCTCTTAGCATCATCTGCAGAAGTTGCACTATCAAAGCCACAAACTTCTAATGTCGAGGCCTCGTGCAGCAGAGGCCGCGTGAAATGCGGAGCGACTGGGTGGTTTGCAAAGCAGAGGAGGTCCACGCATACGCCGACTGCGGTGACGTAAATGACTTCTTTACGATTATGAAAACATTTGGTGGTTCACAGGTCAGGGGGACTGCACGAACGCCGAGTCGGTGTGGAGCAATCAACCCTGACGAGGGAAGGCGCAGATACTGGTGTGTTGAGCTGCACACTTTAAACGCATCCTCAACCACTCTTCCAGAAGCTGTGAACAGACGACAAAATGGCATGCGCCAACAATGGGAGGTTAGGCCTCACGTCTGACACACAGTTAAGTTTGACATGTGCGAAATAGAGATGGCAAGGTGTCAAACAAATTTAGGCAAATTCAGTCAAAATTTGGCCACATACTTACGTAAGGAAAACGTTGGCAACAATAATTAAAAATCTAAATGGGTTTCAAGTTATAGCCATAATTTTGACTGGCACTGAGATTTACTATTGGACAGAAAATATTAGCAGTTTTCAGCAATAACAAGCAACGATGAAAAAATTATTGTTTTTTCAGAGTCCGGATTTGTAATGTGCAAAACTTTGGCAAATACTAAGCATTTGCATTCTAAAAGTTCAGATCTCCAATTCCTATGCGATATTATTCGGACATTTTTGTTCCGTCTTCTTAATTCCCGTTTAGTTTCATGAACAAACTGTTGTAAAGAACACAGGTTGTAACTAAACAAAATACCACTAAGGAAATTACAGCAAATTTCTTCTAATTACTTCCGTTATCCTGCCTTAATTAAGCATTTGGATGAGAGATCTCTGTGATGCCCGAGATTTTTGCTTGCATGGACGTATTTCAGGCAAATATTACCAGAATATGAACTATATCCGTCAACGACGGACTCGTGCAAGGCCGAATAACCCGAATACACTGCTGACGAGAACTCCTAATGCGGCTTTAGCTGCTTCAATATGCAGACCTCAGAGGCCGTACAACTTTCTTTCTGATGTGAAGAGTTTGTTGATAAAACGAACTGTCCCTTGAAAATTTCGATAACCACAGTGCTCAGTGCACAACGTTGATAATTGTCCTGTTCTAGCACACAACATTGACACGTAGGTCTCTGAGGCAGGTGTAAGATAGAATTGAGGGGTTGTCTGTCTACGTTCTAGTCAGACTGTTTCAGACGTGTCCAGCTAATAGTTGACTAAATCCCAACAGTAACTGTGTCATTAGCATCAGAAGAGTAGCAAAAGTCAAAGAACTATGTCGGCGAATTTCAAAGGCGGATTGTGTCCAATTCTGTTTTATTGAGCAAAAATCTATTTTCTTCAAGAAAGTCTGGGACACAATGGAAACCCTTTTCACCTCGCGCCTTCTCAAAACTATTTCATTTTAGCCTCGGTGTGTAATATAACCTAGACGAAAATGACAAAGGCGTTTGGATTATTGAGCTGTACATGTCAGGATTGGATTAGTAGAAGGGGGAAGAATTTAGTTTGTCTGTCAGAGATGTCGAATACTATGAGGTCTACTGTCAATACTGACGTCAGCAAAACAGTAAAAGAGGGTAGAAATCAAATCAGTTACATAACCGTCGAAAATCGTGTGCTTGTTCGGCCCAAGAATTGGCTCGCCTTGTCAACTTCACTGAGTAACGTACAGTCTGCAAACCAAACCAAATCTGCAATTTCCTGTTTTTCAATCTCGTGACTTTTATGTGTATAGAGACAGTTCATTTGTGAAATATGACGTGATACACCTGCTTACATACCTGGGCGTATACGATCTTCATCCAAAAGCAGGAGCACAAAAATTGGCTAAATTCTTGTAACCATTAAGGACATGGAAATAACAGAATCATGCTAAGGGCGGATGTCTTGCAGTAATACATAACACAGTCCTTTAGATAGTATCTGTTTCGACAGTATGCTAAATCATATAGCAAATGTATACCACTGGCTGTCTTTTGGCAGCTTATGTTTACGCAGTCATCCCGCTGAAGTCGACAGATTTCGGTTATTCACTCATATATGCTATCGGGCTGCGCGTGTAGAGATTAGTTATGAATGATTTACTCCAAGTTCGCGAATTGCTTTCGGAGGGGAATAATGAGTGGTGGTTTCGAGAGAGGACTAGCTGCCAGATAACGGCGGGGAACGCTGGGAGGTCCATTGATGATCCGAACCCCCCTCAGCTGTTTCATGCGGCGGCAGCAAATCGGCAGAGCAGGCGTATGGGCTTTCAGTTAGTACTTGTGTTATCATCATGCTGAATTAAATAAGGAGCTACATGCCTGACAATTGAGAGAAATGGCAGTTACTGGGCTCGTTATGAAATATTTCGTCCAATCGACAACTGGAAAATTACCTGCAGAGTGGAACATCCTTCAAATAACTCGATTATACTTCCTCAGAACTGTGATGCGCGCAGAAACAATTGACATTACTTGAAAGCAGTTTTTACAGGTGTCAACTTATTTCTTGCTGACCATTTACTCACTAAGTGGCAGGGTGGTCTTTGCGTTAAAGCACTGATTTCTGTGCACAAAATATAATTTCAAGTCCTTAAGACACAGGATTAATTACCTTATTCCCTCAGGCCATTTGCCATGGCAAGGATCCATTTCATTATCCACTGTTATTTATCAATACTAAAACTATGGCCTAAAAGTGAAATTGCATAAAATAAGCTAACTGATATTGCTCATATGAATTAATCCACAGCGCCCTTATTTACCCGACACATGGAAAGCATGCTTTACCTGTGTTAGCACCAACCAAGTGAGTGTGCAGACGCGTGAAAATTACATAAATATGGCAGCAATGCGAAAATTAAGTACCATTTGAAACAATATTGCGCTGAAATTTTTTTACTGGAGGTAGCGGCAATACTGTTTCCTACGATTAAATGCTGTTACCTAGACCATTAGTTTTTGCAAACCAAAGTATCAGTTTCAGAACAATTCGGTAACTGGGGTTACATGATACCATACAGGCCGCGCAGTTACTTGTTAGGAGCCGAGTCACGTGTTTTGCCGATATGCTGCCGCCACATGGCACAGCTGCCAGGGGTTCGGCTCATGAGTGGGTCCCTAGGCATTCCCCGTTTGTTCTCTGGTAGATTCTCCAGTTTTAGAATTGACTACATTTCATATCAGGGAATACGAAATCTGTAGATGCGATGTACACTAGCAAATATTTGAACATTACTAAAAATTCTAATAGTATCTTATAATTTTCGTTCATTTAGAAATTTAAACAGTACGCACAAACCCACAGAATGAAAACCGAAAGTAATGTGTTTTATTATCTGTTTCGTAAAATGATAATCTTTTAGTTAAAGCCGTAAGAATATTGAGGTGGAGCACAAACTTGCTAAGGAATGACTGTTCACGATATGGTTAGCGCAGTTTAATGGTGGTCGGTAGTTTGCCCAGAGTACCGCCCTCCAAGGTATAGACTACTGCCTCAAAATACTGAATGTTCAAGTATTGCTCCTTATCTGCGTTTGGATACCGTTATCCAATCACCACGGAGACATTGAGCGAGCTTGGGACGGCCGAGGTGCCAAGAGAGAGAAGTTGGCACTAGCAAGTCCAAAGTAGGCAGTTCGCCCGTCGTTTCCAACAACGTCCCACCCCGTATGCGTCACACACACACGATGAACCAGGGTTTCAGATAAACGAGGAAGGGAGGGATCGGATCCCAAATGAGGGGGAGTGCAATAGAGGCCACATTATGAAGGAGTCATTTCAACCTGACTCTTCGTCCGAAGAGGAGGACCGAGCCTTCCGTGCCACGGTTTTTAGCGGATCATGGCAGTTTATAAGTGTGTCAAGTTGATTATAGCGAGAAATTGTGCGCCACAAACGGCCAAATAGTAGATGCTCTAGACCAGCACGGGGGCCATATGGGATTCTGGTAAGAGTTGTCTAATTTGTGCGGTATCAAGGCGGAGTCAAACAGATCGGCAACGGGGTAGGGCGCATTTATTGGTAAAATTAAACAGCCCGCCTACACGTAACACACACTTCCGGTCCGCACAGGGGGCACCAGGGTTTCACTTAAACAAGAATATCGTGCATCGGATCACAAATGAGTGAGAGTGCAATAGAGGCCACATTACGAAGGAGTCATTTCAGCCTGACTCTTCGTCCATAATTTGGTTGCCTTCAATGCCACAGCGTTTGGCGGACCATAATAGTAGGTGCATCAAATTGATTATGGTGAGGAATATGAGCTGAGTGATATGGGGACGCAATCCCTAAAGTTTGCCTCGCTCTCTCACACTCTACCTTCCATCAGAAATCATTTCGTTGTCTAAACAAGTCAGCCATCTGATAAGGAGATTGAAAACAGTGACTAATGGACTTCGGACAAAATAATTACATCACAAAATCCCTTTTTCACCTTCCCATTTATCAATGTTTTTCTCCGACGACTTGTAACCAATAGGGAGTTCAAAGGCGCTTGCCTATATTTCCCTTAATAAACTGATACTGATACTGATACAATCCAGTTTGCGCCATTCAACATTACTTCAAACTTATTTACTCCAAGTAAGCGGTTAATTTCTTAGGAATATAAAAAGCAGCAATTCGGTTTTTGCTTCAAGCCAGCATTTCTGCTAAATGACGCGCGAACCCCACATATCGATGAGCAAACGAAAACAGAATTCGCAATAAGAAATGGTATACCCACTAAATCATCCATTCATTAGAAGAAAGATAATATAATACTGCTATTGACAGATTTATTTGATGTGCATCCAAAATAATAACGGCAAAATAATGAACAAGTGCAGTTATTGCAGCGTTATTTCGATCAGATGTTGTTATGCAGCCCCACCTGAAGTAAACGAATCCCAGCCACCTGTAATACGGGACCGGCGGTAATGGGAATTTTTACAGGTGAGGCTGAGGAACGCACAGGCAACGAGATCACGTAGTTCTATCAAAAAGAGCTATGGGAAATGCGCGGTTTTAATTTGATTGGTTGAGATATAGTTGCCTCGAACCCTAACCTCGACAGTAATGCGGGCATCTTACCGATTCACAGGCGGAGTTTCGGGATCTCAGTATAAATTACGCAGCTGGCAGTTTCTTTGGAAAAAAAGACTTTCTCCGAACAAGCGAAGTATATGCATTTCGGATTTGTTAGGTAGCCATATCATTGACTCCTTTTGAAATGTAATTTTGCCGAACAGAGCAATGCGTATATGTGGCAAGAGAGCAATGGTAGGCATCCCGCCACTCATGAAGTATCTTGCCTGACTGAAAATGATGAAATTCTGCATGGAAGCAGTTGTTTCTTGCTTTTCCTGATGGGGATCCTTAAGAAATTTCATGTGAACAAAACAAAGCTTACATACTTCACAGGCAATTTGCATACGCGCAAAGTTCCCTGCGAAAATACAGTCAAATATGTATTCATCAATCCGCCTATTAATGTACTGATTAAAACAAACACTTTGGTTGTCAAAGTCCAAATGTGGTATCCTATAGGTACAGGATATATTATTTGACTGCTGCATGCTCGTTGGAGATGCAGCAAGGTTCGTTAATATCCACTGCACATTTTCCTTCATTGAGGAGAACGGACAAGATATCTGCTCTATAACTGATGTTTCGTTAGGCATGATGAATGATTTTGTTTAAAAATGCATTGGTCAAATTATCCACATTAATTAAACAGGCATGTAACCTACTTTGAGTATTCCGACAGGGCTCTACGTGCGTGAGAATCAGGCATGCAACTTGAAACACCACGATGGTAATAATGACACCGAGCTCCATTCCTAGTGATGTTTGTGTTGAGCGTCATTTATATGCATATCAGTTACCAATAGAAAAATGACTGCAAACGAGATCGTGAGGTTCAATCGGACTATGCCATTTGCTGGTCGATCCCACTAGGTGAAAGCCCTAACAGCAATGCACTGCACGAGAGCATCAAAGAGGACCGCAGCCGTAATTTTCTCTCCTTCTCTGAAAGTCATTAAAATCATTCGTACAAAGTATTTGTTCTAAAACCAAGATATACATTTTGGAGAATCTGTGTTTGTTTTCGTAATAGTCAGGACAATCTTGTGACTTTAAGATTTAAGACCGCTTTATTGTTTGTAGAATGCTTTTGCGGCAATAAATCTTCCCATTGGGTCTCCAATTAGGGCAAGGGAAACATTGAAAATTGAAGGCTTTATTCCGATACGAGGAGTATTAAAGTCATTTTGCTGATGAATGAAAAGGCCGTTGCCAGCAAACGTCTAAGCGCTGTCTAAGCAATTTTGGTCGCATCAGGTCTTTTAAGGGCATCTCACATGCAATTGGCAGCCATTGATGTGAACGTCACAATTCACGGAAAAATGTCCTCATTTCCAATCCTCGCTTCCATTTTAATGACGTCCCAGTACTCCATGACAGTTTCCTGAATAGATTGAGTCAGATGTAGGCAACTGGAGGAGGAGGAGGAGGAGGAGGAGGAGGTAAAGCAATTTTTGTGAATCAGTTGGAAACAGTTGACTTCTCACCACAACCAACGCATTACTGCAATTTTTGAGGATGTGCAGTAGGGAAATTCAGGTTACACAAGCGGGTCTAATCTTAACGACGGGTCATACTACGCCAAACGCCTTGCTCGCACGCCAGGAGTTACCTGATATCCGACCATCGAGAGATACCACACACACACACACACACACACACACACGACAGTTCGACCATCGATTTCGATGATGTCCACGGTGTGCCCCACAGACTGCATTGTGGAGCAGGGACGGTGACTTATGCAGGGGTTTATAGTGCCTGTAGACTTGCGTAGCATCTACCTACACTCTCTCCTCCCCCGCCTGAGCCCCGTGCCAAGACCAAGTCAAGAAGACCGGAGACGGGGGAGGCCGCAGGTGGATGGCTTGGACGGATCCTCGCCTTGGCGATCCACTCCGCACCTCCTGGTACACACACAAATAACCAGGATTTTGACCACAAAACAATGGGGTGGTGGCAGTGGTCCAGTTGTGCGACGATTGCCGACAACAGGGTCTGCCATCGCACCCCGCAAGTGTTGGCATTTGTTATTGCGCACAGATAACGCCTGCCAGAGTACGATGTGGCCCCCGTGTTGGTCCAGCGCATCTAACACGTGGCCCGTTTAGAGGGCACACCCACACACACACGATAGGTATGACTCTAGGATGGCGAGAAACACCGCATTTTTCCACTGCAGAATTTCTAATTGTGAAGTCGTCGGGAAGACCAAATTGTCATTCCCCAAGTCCCTCACTTTGAGAATTTCCCTCCTTGCGAGCTTACTCAGACAAACCTAAATCGAATTTCCGAATAGCAGTCTTACTTTGATCATCACATGCGACCAGATGCATCACTGTCTGATGAGTTAAGTTCAATAGGAAGTCCGACGTAAAGTTTCTCATTTTGCAGACCAGTGATGCGCAGCATTTTCGTCTGCAATTAGTCTCACATTAAACGCAACGAAGTGGTAAGAGTAATGCAGGACGAATGGTGGCTAGCTGAACGAACCGACTTACAAATATCAGAAATGTAATTTCTGGGTGCACGCACGCACTTAGTTTCGATGAAGGGTCTGTGGTCTCACGTAGGAAACAGTATTATGATGGTCATATAATGAAGGAGCCATCGCAGTCTTGCCTTTCTTTCCAGGTTAAGGAGTAAACGCGCTGTCGAAGTTGCGGATACGCCTGAACAATTATAAGGGGTAATCATCCTAAAATATTTAGGACCTGGCATGATGTCGTCTTTTAAATGAACTTGAATTTAATCTCTTTTATAAGACGTGATTTTAATCTCTTGTAGAAAACGTGTTCGTCGAAAAATGACTACTACTATACCATGCATTTTCAAACTCTTTTTCAATGGTTCATTTCCCACTGCTCCTCAATATATGTACATCATAGTCCTTATCCATTGCAAAATATTATGGACTCTGTATGGTATCTTATTAAAGACATAGAAGAATATATGATATGCCTTTCGCGGAACGCATGCACCTTGTATACTAAAGTCACTAAGCGCTAATGCAACAACAGATCGGGCTCCAAATTATTCGTGAATTGAAAATCATTTTTAAAACTTAATTATGCTCCCTCTTCGAGCATAAAATATAAAGATGACGTGAATCTCTATCAAATTAATGAAAAACAGCATATTCTTATTCGTGGTTTCTGTAAAATACATTTGAATTTGCGAGGCCAACAACAGTCAATGGGAAAATTAAATGCTACTTCAATAGCCACTTTTTACTAAATATGGCTCCAACAGAGAGATTATAAAACAGATTATTCCAAATCTGACATCTTGCCGATTTCGAAATATTATAGGATCATGTCGCATTATAATCAGTGTTATACCCCTGCCTATGTAACCCTTACCAGACGGAAACGCATTCCAGACTTTTAGCCAACATTTGATGAGATCGGTCGCTCACTGTTAATAACAGTTTAAAGATGGAGCCGCCGCAGTCTTACCTGTCTTTCGAGGTTAACGATTTGAACGCGCTGTAGAAATTGCGGGTGCGCCGGAAGAAGTATAAAGGGGAGCAC
>CACRXP010000157.1:647760-658293 GCA_902702965.1 Spirometra erinaceieuropaei
TGTGCTATCTTATTAAGTGTTGACTGGAATTCTGAAATGTTATTTCAATTCGACAAGATTACTTAAGTAAAGGTGTCATATTAGTTGTCTTGTGGCAGAATCTCATAATATTCCCGTCTAAGCAGGATGCCGGCTTTCGAATGAACTTCTTATGGACCGTTGACATCAGCTTTAAGCATCTGAAATGAGAGCCTAGGCACGTTTTCCATTTTGTTTCCAGAAGGTGGTCCAGGTAGTCGTTGGTTTGGTTAAATCAGATCAAGCCGCAGTCAGCACAAAGTTGGTTTATCAATGGCAAGGTTCACATCCTCTAACACTCATGAGCCCTTTCCACATACTGACAGCCGGACAGTCCGAATTACTCTTACTACTCCCTATACACGACGCATAACCAGACGAAACTACCTGAGATTTACCCAAAAACGTTCACGATGAATTTTACCAGCCTGGTTAAAGAACCCGATAAAGTGCGCAAGCAGTGTAAATGATAATTTTCCCTCCCAGTAACGTTGTTGATTTAACTTTTTCGGCTAGCCCACTCTGAGAACACTTCGTTTTCACCAGCAGAACTCAAGAAATGGCAACTGAAATTCCGAAATGTGTAGTCGACAGAAATTACTTAAGCAGGATTATAACAGCCATCAACCTGCAGCAGTATCCCATATTATTTCATGTACGTCATGATGTCAGCTCTTAAACGAAATTCTTTACCGCTCCCGCAAAAAACCACACTCTATAAAAAATAACCACGTATGTAGGTTTAGTTTTTCTTATTTACTTTCAATGCCCTCATAAAATATTTCATAGAAAGCATGCATAAGAATATTCATTCTTTCACCCATTTGGTAGAAAATTACGTCTTCTTCAAATTTCATACTCGAGCGAAGGAATTTTTCTAAATCCCGAATAATTCGTAACAAGACCTGATCTCGTACTTGTATTGAGGTTTAACAAAATTCAAGCTGTATATTTTCCATGAACGGAAAATCATGCAATCCTATACTTTATTGAGTGGTAACCGTGTGGACTTCATAAAGAGCAGCAGTAGAGTTTAGCCGCATTGCATACTTTACTAGCAACCATAGGGCATTCTGAAGGTTGAAATTTTATGTACGGCCATTTTGCGGTCTTCAAAAATCTCATAATTAAATTTTGTAAACCGAATTGTGCTCTTTATTCAATTTAAAGAAGATAAAATCTTCAACCAAGTGAGTAAAAAGATAATAGTCTTATGCATGATCTCTACGCGGTATATTTAAATTTGTAAGGCATCGAAAACTGATGGGAAAAATTAATACTGTGTATGTAGTCACTTTTACAGAGTGCAGTTTTGCAGGCGGCTGGAAGGCAGTTCATTCAAAAACGGGCATTCTGAAGTAACTGAATAATAATGGCATTATGCTGCAGGGTAATAGATCTTGCAACCCCACTTAAGTAATCTTCTCGATTCAAAGACACATTTCGGAATTTCGGTTAACATTTCATGATCTAGCGCATGTACTGTAAATATCAAGGAGTGACTAAACTAAGGGCATACGTCAATGACGCAATCTTACGCGGTTCGTAAGTACATATAAACTTCCCATTAACCACATTAGATGTTAAAATTCACACAACACTATACTGAAGTTATACAGATGATGCCTTTCATGGTTTAATGACACACCGAAAAAAGGATTGGAAATTTAAAAGCGACCCAAAATCGGCTGCATATACAGCGTGAAAGCTTTCTTTAGTGTTTTGGCCAGGTATCCGAGGGCTTCTGTGATGGGGGTAAGTAAGATTTCTGATGAACACTGTTTCGAGCTCAAAAACTAACTATTTCGTCGTATCCAGGGCAATATAATTTATAGGACTCACAACTAACTTGAGCTACCCTCTGGACCGCTTCATATGTTGAACTGTGCCCTACACACTATCGTTACATCTAAGCTATTCGGTAAGAAAAACGTTCATCAAAATTCGTTTTTTGCTCTCTGGAGAGAAACTGGTCGTTTCGTATTTTTCCTCTCCCATCCATGATAAAATAGGCTAGGTCACATTTCCATACAATTTGGGTTGACGAGGAAAATTTTTTCCGGTCACATACGTCATTGGTTAATGGCCTCCTGGTTAATCTATAAAATCTGAAGACAAACGCTAGCATGAATAAAGAACTAACAGCAGACGAAAGAGCGTGTGATGTCTGTGGGACTATTGCTGTTTTTGTGTTTCATAGAAAGCACTATTGCCTGCAAGTTCTCGACAGGTGAGTTGGGTTTTAAAATTGTCTAAGTTGGGCCAATGCAATTTCGGATTCAGTAGCTCCTGGATCAGCAAGATATGGCAGCGAATGTCAGACCTGACCTATGACAAAACATAAAATAATGTGTGCCTAGGTTTCTTCTCATTCCTGCACTTGCAGTTCTCTTTAGTGGAATGCTTTGGTCTCCCCATTCTAGATCACCTCATGCAATTTTATTTTATCTGTCAATTTTTTAAGTAGTTATTTTTCATACTGACAACACAGGTAGTAGCTAAGAGCCCAGACACGCGGGTTTCGCCGATCTTGTGCCGCTGTCTGACGCAACTGCGAAACGTACAGGTCATCAGTGGGATCCCAGCTTGCCCCGTGTGTTTTCCTGTATACAAACTCCAGTTCCTTTCTGCCTTGTCTAATTTCCAAGGAAATTAACCTGCAAACTTGGAGTTAGTTCTTCTGAACGGACCTTTTTAGGGTCTGTCCAAATGTTGATGTGAATATTGGAGCAGAAATCAATCGGCTTCTGTGAAATAACAGCGTAGCATTCACAAGCCGCTACCAGGCGGGCAGTAGTATAGAAATATGTAATTATTTACCAAACCGACAGCATAGGTATTAGTTGTTTTTTTATTGATTGAGTCCTGCTTCGACGCCTATTGTCCGTTCGTCTCAACGAGCCGGATGTATACAAGAAGGTAAAAAGCCTTACTCCTTTCGTGAACTCTGATTGGGCATGTTTTTCGCACAAAGCGAACTTCACTGGAGTAATCCAAAACAACTAACTACGTATGCGCTCTACATTGTTATTATTTTCAAGATCAGGCGTAACAGTAATGTACTGAACGCAGGGCACAATTGTCGGGCTTTGGTTTCGTCAGAAGTTATGGGATAATCATGTGTTTGTACATCCTGCTTGGCGCAGATGAAATGACTCTTTATACCAGTTGCTATAATTTAGTACTTTTTCTAGAAAGTGCTATCAAACGTCAAGACCAAGTCGTTGTGGAACATGTTCTTATTCGCAGTGTTGACGCTCTCAACAAACAACTACGATCAATTAAAAGGCGCATATACGGAACAATCGTATCAGTGAAATTTAGAGATGACATTTCTGGATATCGTTGCCTTATGACAGAATCCACAGGCGGAAAATCCTACGACTGCAGCGATGTAGCGTTAACAACCTTTTCCCGAATAAACTACGTACGTTCACCTCGTATCCTATCTCCCATTCAACAAGATTTAACAGACGTAACAGATAAAACTCAAGGATGATTGCACTCTAAACCTCCGTTCACGCATTTTTCCTCTAGCTGTACGAAGTTGAGCGCACTTCTAGACGGACACTTGTACTGCCTTTCGCTTACATCGAAGCACGCATCTCGATTCAGGTGGAAGCAGCTAGTGTAAATTCCACCTGCACAATTGTTGCTCTGTCCTTCAGGAAGACAGCCGAAGAAAGGATTAAGAACATCTGGTTGCCCATAGGATATGTTTCCGCAAAAAAAATAAAGAAAGCAATCAACGCGATTCTTGACAACTTGCGGAAGGATATGCCAATTGTCTGCTAAATTTCGGAAGCCGAATGTAAAAAAACGAATTAATATATTCGTTTGGATATTCGTTTTGTGCTTTTTCTGGCGTCTTACCAAGAAATTTGCCATGAGTTTTCTTGGTAAGAAGTTCAGGGTAAGATCGGAAAAACTATGAACAATAAGTATTCATCTAATGACACATTGGGATACAGCATTGTTGGTGTTTTGCAATATTTACGCTTCAGCGTTTATTCGGGTTGACGCAGGAACCAGCGATTGCGTAACTCTATTTCTAATCGATGGCTGCACTCCTCACAAAACCTCTTAATGAAGTCAAAAAAATGCATGCCACTTTTTGCAGTCCTAAGCGCTATAAGCTCTAAACAAGTCCCTATTTTTAATACTCATGCAACTGCTCTTTTGTATGGCAGACACGTCGTGTGTACAGAGCAATTCGTTCGCACAGACATTTAGTCGATGATTTGATGACATTTCCTTTTCGATGAATAACTTTTCCCACTAAATGCAAAACATCCTATGGTTAACAGTGTGGTAAATGACAAGGAATACTTGCAGTCTCTCTGAAGCAGCATATGTCGGATGTCCTTTCCGATGGACATGCCGAGGCAAAGGTATAAATAAAGCAGTCAGTATGTGGTACGGTATTTTTGGTCGAAATTATTAACTCAGACAGCTTGTTGCAATTTCAGCAAATTCTAGGGAAACCTACGTCAGAACGATAGAATGGCTTTTTCAGGTTTACCATGCATGATACACATTGGCTTTATGATGCTCGGACAGGTAGAACATTACGGATGCTCAGAAACCGCTCTTCGGTCATTGATTTTTGATGGAAAAACGTTAGATGATAGGGGAGAAAATGCTTGAATCGACGAAACGTCAAATCATCGGATGATAAGCTGGGGCGGAACTGAAAGTTGAAATTAATACACCAATTCGTTGCTTCTACCTCAGGGTGATTCTTGGTGAAGAGACCAATAAAGATTTTGTGCCAGGTATCATCAAGAAATCGGAGGACGATAGCTTCTTAGTAGGAATTCGCTTTTAGAAATTATGCGGCCTAGAACCACCGAAAATATATGTTGTGGTGGAGGGGTAATCCATGAGCACTTAAATACGTACAGTGCCTGTGCTAACTCATGAAATGTCATGAATTAACACAGTTTAAAGACTTGAATGTTGAATGTTGCTGTCGTTGTGGTGTGTTCTCTTGGGAAGTTCTTTCCACATAGGACGGTTTGGAGCGATTTCGTAGGCTTGTCCAAAATGAAGATCTGTAGTCAATATAATTCTTAGCAAATAAAAACCGTTCTCTAATTAGTTTTCTACTTAAATATGGCTTAATCATGGCCTTTCGCCGCTGCAGTTCAAATTCCTTCATCCTTTTCCTAATGATTTTCATAGAAAACATCGGCAGAGGTTCCCCTTGAATGGTCTCAATGGGCATGTAATGAAACTTTTTTAATGTACGACGAATAAAATCGTCGTCTTGCTTACTTGTGGACCGTTTGGGTCCCCCTATCTTATTTCTAGGAACAGTTTTATCATTAATAATGCGCCACAGAGTGACCTTACTAATATTGAAAATACTAGCTAACGACTCACGCGGGATTCCCTTCGCCGCTAATTTTCGAATACGCTGGAAGTCAACTTCGGATAAGTATTGCGTAGACATAGGTATCGTTTGGCGTGATAGAGAAAAGTGACGGCATGTCGCGCGAACTCAATATATATTCGTTTACGATACGCATTTTCGGTCTGGTAAAACAATCACACTGATAAAATTTTTTACTTCGGTATTTTGAAACATAAAGCTTTACGGATTTGTAAAATAGAATTTTTAGATGAAGAATCGCACCTTATTTCCTGAACGCCATAAGAAATAATTTATCTGCATTTCCCTGATTTTCTTGATATTGAAATTTAATTTTTTCTTTCTGTACGAAAGTTTATTGAAAAATTCCTTCTTTTATTAATCTTCTTAAACAGATTAATAGGGTAGAACAAAGAATTTTGATCCGAAAGCTTTAATAGCGTAGGAAACTGCTTGAATATCAGGAATCCTCCGATTTCGCCTAAATTCTGCCCGTTTTCTATTTAATATACAGATCCGTATCAAAATTTCCTTCAGCAAACGGCCTTTTTGTCCTTATTTTAAACTAAATAAACACAAATAACAACACCAAAAATACGCTAAGGTTTCCACTATAATTTTGACCTCGCATTTCATGAGTTAGCACAGGTACTGTATATTTATCGAAAAATAATTCGGTAGCATAAACAGCCTTCCTGAATTCCTAAGTTGTATAAGCGCATGGCAGTTGGTAAAGAGCCACCTATATGTAAAATATCAAAATCGAACGCTGCCCATAATGTGCGTGGAGCGACATCTGTCGGAAGCGGAGTTAGTGAGTACCAGTTTAACCCATTAATTCTTAATCACTTTCCAAAGATTGGCCAGATAAAGGCAATTGGCAGTCTCCATTTGTATTTCCCGTCTCTGATAAGAGTATCGGGGCGATTCGCATGCTAGGCACTAGGCGGATAAGAGGACGATATGTGAAACGGTAAACGATCAGTGTATGCGCCCAGGACGGTGATAAACATTTGAACAGTCTGCCAATTGAGTCTCGTTAGACGCTGAGCACTTTAACCAGGCAGATGTAATCGGTGCTTTGAGGCTTTGGAACCAGGCTCCACTTCGCATTCTTTAGACAGGTTGTATATTGCTTAATACAAACGTTTAGTGTGAGGTCTACGCCACTACTGGCGGGTTCGTATGACAATGGATGCTTGCAAGCGCCTAACAAAAGCAAGAAGAGATTGCTTAATGGCGGTTAGATTTCCATGGAGAAGAGAAGAATGAGACATGATTGCTTGAACGAAAGCTTTATCAGTTTGAGGTTTCGGCTTCTCACTAGTATCCATCATCAGACAGAGTTAGAAAAGTGTAGTGGATTACCCAGGTGTTGCAGTATTCATTGGCTGTAGTTGATAGGCCGCATCCCTATCACATCTGGCAGCCACCAAATTCATCACGGTCCGACTGGGTCAGGTGTTGAAATGTGCAGGTTCAATGCGTCTGTATGCCGGTCAAGATTATCGGCTCCCACGCTCATTGCACGCAGTCGAATTGCCCACTGCCGGATTTCGTCATCCGCCTGGACCCTTTGACAATTTGACTCACAGACGTTAACACCGGAGGCAGTGGTTATCCGCACGCCTAAGAAATGTCAGCGCCGGATATGGAGAGGGGAAGTCGTTGCGATTCCTGATTGATTAATCACCGAAAAACCCTGCCTCCAGTAGTTTGCGGCTCACTTGGTTGTCATCCCTAATAAGAATTTCTGCATCGGTATGCTTAAATGTGTGATTGGCCCCTGTCAAATGAACCACGGCTTGGGAGTTGGCATCCCTCCTCACTGCTGCTGCGTGCCCCACCATTCGCGTTCGGAGTTGTCTTCCGGTTCCTCTAACGTAGTTGTTTTGTCCGCAACTGCACCAGATACGGTATACAACTGAATATGTTTCCTGCTGTGGCAGTGGGTCTTTTGGTCTCATAATGTGGCGTCTTATGATTGCCTCCGGTCTCGTGTAACTCCACTTCCAAGGGTATAAGAAGGCGGCTGACTGCTCCCGAAACATTTTTTACGTACGAGACAGTTCGCCAAGCTTTGGAACCGGTTAGATTTTGTCTCTTGCCTCGTTTGCGCAGGCAATGGTTGACGAAGCTGCATGGGTAGGCATTCGCCCTAAGCACCCATTGGAAGTATTGTAATTCATCAACCTTTTCTTCTGCTCCATTGCAATGCGCCTTCAGACGCTCTTATGCAAGTGCGTTTGCGACTGATTGGGTGGTTGCTGTTGTAGCTCAGTTTTTTCAGGAGACCACAGACAAGAACGTGAATATAGAGCTTTAGTAATTAAGAAAATCGGCGTTTTTATCAAATTGGTGTTAAATTCAGGAGACTGAAAGAGAAACAATTAATTGCATATTGGTTTGTAAACTCGCACGTCACTCAGTTAAGTATATACTTGTTTGATTATGGCATCGTAATTTGCTTTGAAGAAAATATCAGGAGATGCTTTGGTAGAATTTTAAGATCAAGCTTCCAAAATTTGGAGCTAAGACAGTCTCACCCTGATAAACTATTCTGGACATTAGGACTAAGGGTCATCCACTACTCAGACAGCCCAGATGTCTCCTATAACTGGTTATTAGGCACAAGTGCTTCACCCGCCAACTCTAGGCGGTTTATCATGTAGCTGACATTATAAACTTTCGGCCCAAACCTATACAGGCAAACAATCTATCTGTACTGACGGGTGAGAAGATGCAAAATATGCGTAAATGGTTTTCTAAGATCACTGTAGTAATAACCAAGAGCATATGTTTGTTGCCGACTTCAGCATGTGGCAATGATGAAGTTTGATGCAATTAGTAAGAATTTGCCAGAAATGTCGACTTTCAGATTCTCCTTTATCATTAGGAAACGAATGGTTGTAGGATACATTTGCAAAGTATCCAAATAAAAATAAAAAATCCTCCGGAGTACTAAGGTACACACATACTGCACCACCAAGTCAGAGCATGTTACATTTGGGGGATTTACACTTCATCTTGCCTTTCCTGAATGGTTTTATGGGAATTTATATTCCGTGTTAAATGCAATTTTTAATCATGGTCATCCCAAGCAGCCAGTACACGCATGGTGCTTTTATGGAGGAACCGTAAATCAGAAAACCCACTGTTTGTGCGAGAAGGACGAAGAGCACATACCGTTCAGGTATGACCTAACCGATCTGGTTTCTATCATGACGTAGCCCATCTACATTCAACAGTGGCGCCTCTACCACCTTGAGCTGTCTCATATGTTCATTAAGACAAAACCATCTAATTTAATATGCAGTCGTTTTTTGAATGCCTGTTCTTTCTTTTGGTAAAATTAGTAGCATAGATAATGGTACAATTGCAGGAAAAAGTTATTCGGGCATATTTGAAATAAGCGGACATCCCGCACTTGCGATCTGATGCAATGTTTCATAAGGCGTTTCAGGTTGTTAGTAGTCAGGAGAATGTGTCCCATTTTAATTAGGCTTTAGTCCATCGGGGTTGTTGGCATGGGAAGAACCGTTTGTAGGCATGAACTATGTCGTTACTAATTAAAAGCATGGTAATATTATACGAAAATCCATTCTTCGGATTAAACACCACCTCAGAGGACAATTCGTCGTAAGACTGCGTGAACACGTCTTGCTCTCTTTCCGTGCTTTCAATTACCAATGACAAAATAAGAAGAGCGATTACTTGTCCTACGTCTAGGTGGAAAAACGTTAGAAAACAGTGCCTGCTAAAGAAGAGGATGCAAAAATTTCATCAATGAACTTCGCAATGATACTTTGGTCTCAAAGTCGTTAAATCATGAAAGTTGCTGACTTGGCTGTGTAAGTATCAAAACCAACCTGAAAGATGTTTGATTAATGAAGGACACACAAGTTAATATTAAGTGGGATCGCGCGGCCAAACATTTTCCATGTACAATCGAATAATAACATTCGGTAATCAAGTACAGGACTAAACAAACGGGAAAGTGGTCGATGAATTCGTTTCATTTCTTTGAAAACACATATCTGATGGCCAGTATGAGGTACGCAGGTGGCGTTCGCACAGTTTATTATTTTTTGCCACCAAGAGTGGAATTTTGTATATATCAGTTGTATTCTTCTCATCTGTCTGAAATTCCGATTGATACAGAACCGACAGAACGACAACTAGGAGACGTACATTGCGTGACCTATCTCATGAAATGTTGGCTGAAATTCTGAAATGCGTTTTCGATTAGGAAGGATGTTTTGGTGGCGGTTGTGACACTGATTATCTTAAAGCATATTCTTATAACATTTTGGACGCGGTAGGATGTCGGCTTTTAAATGAACTTCTTTTTAATCTCCTTTAGAAAGCATGCTCGGTAAAAATGACTACTTAAGTAACATGCATTTTTCCCATTGATTTTCGGTGGTCTTGGAAATTCAAATATATTTTATTGAAACCACAAACAAAAATAGGCTTTCTTTTAGTCAATCATTAGAGAATCACGTCTTCTTGACATTTTATACTTAAGTAAGGAGTATAATTAGGTTTTAAAAATGTTTCTTATTATAAGACTTTTTAAGACCGCGATATGTTCATTCACATTGCATCGTACCTGGACGTTTACCACTGCTCCTCATGAAATTTACAACATGGTCCGCATTCATTGCAAACTTTTATGGACACTGTAAGATATCTCTTTAAGGACATAGAAAAATATGGGATTTTCTTTACGCGGAACGCATGCGCCTTGTAGAGTGTAATCACTAAGCGCTAATGCAACGAATGATCAGGCTTCAAATTTTTCGGCAATTAGAAAACTTTTTTAAAACCTTATTATACTACTTACTTAAATAAAAAATATTAAGAAGATGTGCTTCTCTATTGATTGATTAAAAGAAAGCATTTTTTGTTTGTCGTTTCTATAAAATATATTTGAATTTCCATGACCACCGAAAATCAATGGGAAAAATGCATGTTACTTAAGTAGTCATTTTTACCGAGCATGCTTTCTAAAGGAGATTAAAAAGAAGTTCATTTAAAAGCCGACATCCTACCGCGTCCAAAATGTTATAAGAGTATGCCTTAAGATAATCAGTGTCACAACCGCCACCAAGTAATCCTTCCTAATCGAAAACGCATTT
>CACRXP010000157.1:668316-691162 GCA_902702965.1 Spirometra erinaceieuropaei
CTGTTGTGTTTTATAGGGGAAATAACAAGAAATACGACATAATTGGCATCGTTAGGTACGTCGAAGTTGAAGTTTAACATGCGGCTGCGTCCAGTAAATCGCATTCTTTTTTCTGTCTTTTCCAGGGGATGTTAAACGCGTTATCATATCTGGACCTCGAGTCACTACGCATACATATCTATAAATACCAAGAAATATCACATCAAAATTCACCCCTTCAACCTAATTGGAACAGAATTCTGTCCCTTTAAGTGTATGCCTTCCTAAAATGAAAGCATTGAGTAAGAAATCAAATTTACTATTTACTTGTGTATCTTATCACCGGTAAAAATTAAAAGAACACGCACGGCTTATTGGCCGATCCATTTCGCTTCATCACATATGTAACATATTACGAGTGCGCCAAAAGTTGAATTGGCTCGGGCAATCAATGTAAAAGACGAGAGGGTCGTAGTCTCCAGTACACGGTGTGATTAATTAAAAGGCGTCACTTAGAAAATCACATCATAGAAAGCTGAAGAGTTCATTTGTGTGAAATAGAGTATGCAAATCAAAGTACGGGGAAATACCAGAGGAGGCTTTGGTTGACCACACAGTCTATTTGCTTGTGCAAGTCAGGTTTATCCTTCTGTATACAGGCTGCTTTCAAGTAGTTCGGTATCCGAGTTGATCGTGTCCAAACAAGCACTCGAAAGGCTGTTGTTATTTCAACGAATGACCAACACGCCAATTTAATTTTACTTTTATAGTGAATAGCACTTGTTAATGCAAATATATCAGGTGCACGCAAAAGGAAACTGGTAGTCCCGCATTTGAGACCTTGCATAAATTGCGTCTAAAGCCAAGAACAAAAATCGCCAAATCACCAAAAATATCTTTGGCTTTGGTCACTCTACTGATCCCTACCAGAGGCATGCGGCGTACTGGTTCCAGAATGTACACAACTGCGTCATTCTGAAGCAGCCTGCATACGGAAATCGAAAGCTGACTTGTGCGAGCCGTGTGTGCTCCAAATAAACTTGCCCTGTTAACCACCCACCTTCTGATCCGCACATCCCTTTTAGCGATAGCGTGGTATTTTCCTTCCGCTATTGTGAATGCTGAGCTATCCCTTTTAACCAATTGGACAATGCGTCCACAGATGTGTTGCTACATTGGTGTTATTAATATACCTCAACTTTACTAAGCTTCAAAAGGGCCACTCCGGACTTGTCATCATGAGTCATTCAGAACTCCCACAATCCCCGGTACAGATAGCATGATGCTTTAACAAAACCCCCTTAGGCGAGGTGTAATGAGTCGAACGCTTAACTCATCAAAACCCAGATTTTGGGAGAGCGTTTTGGATTGTGGATGATGACAACTAAAAATCAAGAGCTGGGCTGTTTATCGTCTTGTCTTACTTCATGCTCCTTATACTTCTGTTGGCTATTGATATGTGATCGTCTTAAAAGGTTTCTGACAGGTCGCTGAGGCATAAATGCATCGACGATGTTCGTAACTTTAATCAGAAAGGGGGGGGGTCGCACCCATTTCCGATCTACAACGTCTTGGCTTAGGCTAGGGGTATTTAAATAATACTTAGTCAGTAATAACGTCTAGTTTCTGACAACAGCGGACCTGGGTCTGGGTTTGTGTTTGGTTTTGCTAGAAGGGAGTAATCCAAAACAATGACTATGAAAATATATTGTAGATGTACGCAGGTTAGTAGGCGATGAAGGCCACGTGCCCTTAACATTCAGGTTATTAAAGAAAGAAAATCAGATCGACCGATAAGATAAAAGTTAGCACTAAAAATTTGTGATAAGGTTGAAATTCCGAGTGTGAATTTGGGAGGTCTGGAAGGGAATAACACATTACCTACCCAATCACAATCCGATGCCCTTTCGTGACTGTATGAAATCCATGTCTTAAATAAATTTCACTCCTGTAGTGAACGGTATATTAATGAACAGTTAACGTTTCAAACTTTTGTTTACTTGGATACGCAACCAATCAAAAAATGAAAACTGGAGGTGGTGTGTTCGAATATCCGTTCGTGAAAGTATATTCGACTAATGTACGCCGTAAGAGTATTCAGACAGAACACAAACGTGCTGTTTAACTGGCATCGGTAGTTTCTGTTTAGAGCGTCGTCCTTAAAGACACACACTACTGCCTCCAAATACTGCATGTCAAAGTTCTGCTCCTTATCTGCGTTTAGACACTGTTATCCAATTAACAGGGTGACATTGAGCAAGATTGGAACGACTGAGGTGACGAGAGGGAAGTTGGCACTAGCAAATTCAAAGGAGACAGTTTGCCCGTCGCTTTCGACGATGCCATTCCCCCGCCCCCCCCGTGTGCATCAAAGCATAGTGAGCGAAGGAACGATAACTTGCTCCGCATCATCATCAGCACACACACTCCTGCCTCATCCACCTTGGCGCGATGTCAATACAGAGTCAAACAGATCGGCAACGGGATAGAGTGCATTTGTTGATAAAAGTCAACAGTCCGCCTACACGCATACACACATCTAATCCGCACACGATGAATCAGAGTTTCAGATAAACGAGAAAGGGAGACATCGGATCCCAAATGCGTGGGAGTGCAAAAGAGGCCACATTATGAACGAGACATTTCAGCCTGAATCTTCGTCCTCACAGAAGGACCAAGCCCTACAAGTCACGGTTTTTAGCGGATCATGGCAGTTTATAAGTATGTCAAGTTGCTGATAGTAAGGAATTGTGCCCCCCCCCATATGGAGCATGCGGGAAATGTGCTGGACGAGCACGGTGGCCATATCGAATTCTGGTAGGCGTTATTGGAGTTGCACAAAATTTGTGCCAAAATTTCGAGGGGGGGTCGGGGCGGTGACAGACCCGGTTGCTGACCGACGTTGCGCACACTGGGACCTCTGCAACCCCCCCCCCCACCACTGTTGTTGTCGGTCAAAAACCGGTCATTTGTTGTGTAGACCAGGGGGTGAGGAGTGGAACGTCAAGGTGCGGGCCCAACCGTATCATCCACCTACGCCCTTCCCCTCCTCCGGTCTTCATGACCCTGTCTTGACACCGGGTCCAGGTGGGTGAGGAGGAGAGAGTGCGGTGTAGATGCTGTGCCAGTCTGCTATCACTATGAACTCATTCGCGTACAAGTCACCGTTTCTGCTTTGCCTTACTGTAGAGCACACAGTGGACATAGTCGAAACGGACGGTCAAAATCTCTCATATGGGCGGAGGGTCATGAGGACGCAATCCCCAAAGTCGACCTCCCTCACTCTTCCGTCTGCCAGGCGCAATTTCGCTGATGCAGAGCGTGGACACAGTGGCTGACAACTAGAGAGTCCGTCTGCACGTACCAAACACGAGCCGCGCCTCGCGTGTCATGCCAGGCTTCCACACACAGGGTGCCTGCCACAATACTGATTCCTACAATGAAATACAGTCATCTGAGTCATTAAGTTATGCAACCAAATTGTCGGTTTCTGAACAAATCTGTTATTGGCGCTACATGGTGCCATTTATGCTGCACAGGTACTAGCTAGAAGCCCAAAGACGTGTTTCGTCGTTATGCTGCGTCTACATGACACAGCTTCGAGGGTTTCAGCTCAACACTGGATCCTTCAGCATTCGCCATACGTTTTCTGTTAGATACTCCAGTTATAGAAATTGTGGCCTTTCAATCCCTTATGAAATTAACAGCAAACTTGGAGTAAACCAGTGTAAATTAAGGCCTTTAGTGGCAGACAGATATTTAAGAAGTAGCTAGTACCTGACGTCCTGTAAACCCAATGCATACCTGTTAGCAATTTAATGAATATTACTCGATTATCCCGAGACAGCTGATGAACTTCGGCCTAAATGATCATATAACAGTTTCGTGTGTGCTTACTGACCCTATTTACTCCAAGATAGCGGTAAGCTTCTGAGGAAACTAAGAAACAGCAATGCAGTTATTGTTTTCACCGAGCAGTTATGTTGTATAACGCGTAAAGCCTGCATGTTGATAAACAAGCGAAAACGACAATCACTTTAACAAACGGTTTACCCATCAATCATTTACTCACTAGAAAGAGGAGAATAAACTACTGCTTTGGAAACATTTATTTGATATACCTCCAGAATAATAACGGCGAAATATTGAGCACTTGCTTTTATTTCAGTCTTACGTCGGTCTACTGCTGATTTACATGCGCAATTTCGGGATACCAGTGTACGTCACGCAACTGACAGTTTCCTTGGAAAGAAGACTTTCTCCCAACAAACGAAGTATATGCATTTCAGTTTGGTTAGGTAGCAATGTCAACAAGGTCTTTGGGAATGTTATTTTGCCCAACAGTGCAATGCGTATATGTGGCAAGAGAGCAGTGGTAGGCATCCCGTCACTTATGAAGTATCTTGCTTGACTGAAAATGATAAAGTTCTGCATGGAAGCAGTTGTTTTTTGCCTTTTCTGAAGAAGATCTTTGAGAAATTACATGTGAACAAAACAAAGCTTACATACTTCACAGACAATTTGCATGCGCGCAAAGTTCCCTGCGAAAATACAGTCAAATATGTATTCCTCAGGTCGCCTATTAATGTACTGATTAAAACACACACTTCGGTTGTCAATGTCCAAATGTGGAATTCTATAGGAACAGGATACGTTATCTGACTGCCTCATGCTCGTTGGAGATGCAGCGAGGTTCGTTAATATCCATTGCACATTTCCTTTCATTGAGGAGAACGGACAAGATATCTGCTCTATAAATAAAGTTTCGTTAGGCCTGATGCAGGATGTTGTTTAAAAATATGTCGATCACGTGATCCTTATTTATTTAACAGGCAGATGACCCACTTGGAGTATTTCGGCAAGCTTCTGCGGGCGTGAAAATGATAGATGCAAATTCAAACACCACAGTGCTAAAAATTACACCCTGCTTCATTTCTGGTGATGTTTATGCTGAGCGCATTATATATGCATATAAGTTACCAATGGAAAAATGACAACAAACAAGTTCGTGAGGGTCAGCCGGACTATGCTCTTTGTTGGTCGATTTTACTAGATGAAAACCCTGACAGCAATGTACTGCAAGAGAGCATCAAAGAGGACCGTAATCGCGATTTTCTCTCCTTCACTGAAATTCATTAAAATCATTCAACCGAAGCATTTGTTCTAGCAAAACAGTTTTACAGTCTGAAGAAATTGTTCTTCTTTTTCTAAAATTCAGGACAACCTTTATAATTCGACGTCTCACCACAGCCAACACCCAATTGCAGTTTTTGAGGATGTACATTCGGGGACTCCAGTTTACACAAGTAGGTTTAATATTAACGAGCGTGGCACTACGTCAAACTCCTTGCGCGCACGCTATGAATAATCCAAAAGATGCACCTGATATTCGATCATCGAGAGATACCACACACACGATAGGCATGTCCCTAGGATGGAGAGAAACATCGAATTTTTCTGTTGCGGAATTTCTAATTGTGAAAGCGTCAGGAAATACAAAACTGTCATTCCTCCAAGTCCCTCACATTTAGTATTTCCTTCCTTGTGTGTTTAATCAGAAACAGTTGACTCACAGTTCCAAATAGCAGTGTTACTTCGATCCTCACATGCGACCAGATAAAACCCTGTCTGATGAAGTGAGCACAATTGTAACCCCGACGTAAGGTTTCTCATTTTGCAGACCAGTGTTGCGCAGCATTTTCCTCTCCAATTAGTCTCACATTAAACACGACGAAGTGGTAAGCGTAATTCAAGACGAATGGAGGCTAGCCGAACGAACCGACTAACAAATATCCAAAACCCAATTGCTTGGTGTACGCACGCACTTTTTTTCGATGAAAGGCCTGTGGTCTCAAATAAAAAACAGTATAATTATGCAAATATAAAGATGTGGCCGTCGCAGTCTTACCTTTCTTTCCAGGTTAAGGATTTAAACGCTGTTTCGAAGTTACGTCTGTGCTGTAAGAATTATAGAGGAGCATCAGCCTGCAATATTTCCGACTTGGCATGATTTCGGCTTTTAAATGAACTTGATTTCAATCTCCAATAGAAACCGTGCTCGGTAAAATGTGGCTATTTATGTAGCGTGCATTTTTCACACTGATATTCGATGGTTTATTTACCACTGACCCTCATGAAATGTACAACATAGTCCGCATCCATTGCAAAATTGTGTGGACTCTATGCAGCTTCTTTTAAAGGCATAGAGAAATATGTGATATGTTTTACGCGGAACGCATGTGTCTTGTAAGCTAATATCCCTAAGCGCTTATTCAACAACAGATTAGGCTCTAAATTATTCGGGACTTAAAGACTTTTTTAAAGCCTAATCATATTCAATCTTCGAGTATAAATCACGAAGATGACTTGAATCTCCATCAAACGACTGAAGAAAAGTATATTTATCTTCGTGCTTTCTGTAAAATATATTTGAATTTGCAAGGCCAGCAAAAATCAATGCCAAAAATACATGCTCCCTAGGCAGCCATTGCTTAGCAAATATGGTTTCTACAGAGAGATTAAAAAAGCAGTATATTCAACATCTGACATCCCCCCAAGTTCGAAGTATTGTAGGCTTATGTCGCAAGAGAGCCGCTATTATCCCCGCGCCTAAGTAACCCTTCCTAATCGAAAACGCATTCCAGATTTTCAGCCAACATTTCGCGAGATCGGTTACTCAACGTAAATAACAGTATTCAGTTCAGTTCATTTTATTGAGGGAAATGTAGGTCTTCACCTTTGAACTCCCTGTTTGTGTACATGCAACTGCAAAATCTCAAAAACTCGAAAAGGTATCATAAAGGTAACAAATAATCGGAAAAGCGTCAGATCTGTACAGATAAACAAACTGCCTGGAATGTTAGTGGTACGAGCAGTTGTAGAGCGGTCGTTTCGAGTGCAGGGAAATAAATAACATATCCGGAGACAAAATTTGCATAGGTGCATATCAGTAAGCGTAGGCGATGGGTTGGGGACAATAAGCAATTCAGTTTAAAATGTTACTTAAGTATAGCATATAGTAGTATAGCAATGGTATTTGTCAAGTTTACAGAGGTAGGGTGGTACTTTAGTGGACACTGCTACACAAATCCAGTTTCCTCTTAAAGACCTCGACGGAATCAGACATAACGACATCCACAGGCAGGGCATTCCAGACTTCTAGGACTCTGTTAGAGAAGAAGAACTTTCGTGTGTCCAGTCTGGCCCCTGTCACACGTAGTTTGAATGGATGGCCTCGTAGATTTGTGGTGGTTGCTAACTCGAAAAAGTCCTTCGGACAAGGCTGCAGTCCTGACCGCGTATGATAGGGAAGGCTTGGATCAGGTCACCCCGTAACTGCCTGTAACTCAAGAGAAAGAGATCAAGGTTACCTAACCGCGTTGCATATGGTAGTGAACCCTGTCCTGCCACAAGTTTCGTTGCACGCCTTTGAACCCTTTCAAGGATGCTGAGGTCCTTCGCGGTCCAGGGTCTCCAAGATTGGATAGCAAATTCCAGTTGCTCATATAAAGATGGGGCCGTCGCAGTCTTTACTTTCTTCCCAAATTAAGGATTTAAACGCGCTGTCGAATTTGCGGGTTCGCCGGAACAATTATGACGCGGAGCACGTTTATTTGTCAAGACAATGAAACAGTTAATATTGACTACACACTCGCATCCTTATCTCTTCCTCTCTCTCATAGTGCCTATCGAGACTGAACACAGCGGCTCACATGATATGAGCCTATTATAACTAATGCCGCAAGTAGTAATTAAGAAACCCCACAGGATCATCATAGGCTACAGGTCGTTTGGTAATTCGAATACACAACTACCATGGGTAAGAGTGAATTGGATGGATTTGGTATATTTGCCTCACTTTGCAGTTCAAGTGACGGCGAAACCTGGAGGGTCTAAAACTAATTGTGACATTTGTGTCGTTAAAGAAGGCTAGCAGATTAGCTTGCAGGATACAAAGTCATACCACCCTTTCCGATTGCGTTCTATAGGTATTTCACAGTTATAATTCAGTAAACTCGACGAATCAACATCCTGCGTGCTATGTGCAGAGCTGCTCACCTGTTGCGTACTGCATTAGCCGAATCGTAGGATGATATTTCATTGCCGTCGGAAAAAAGAACAAAGGGGAGACGCGTTCAATTTTCCCTGAATTGGGCAGCGGCAACTAGACAAGTACAATGCACACTACGCTGAATGCCGAACGTATGGGAAGATAAGTTGCATGACGTGTTAGCTCTGCAAAACCGACTCCTGCGGTTAGAAGCAATGTTGCATATGGACGTTGGTGTTAAACATTATCCTGAATTAGTTGGCAATCAGAAGATATGCATCGGTTGAAACTCCAAATTATTGACAATCGGCATTCGGTCAAATGGGAAAAACAAAAATACATTGTTGGTAACATTGTGTTGGTTAGAAATGGCAATTTCTTTAAGAGTTTGAATTAAAATAAATTCCCTTAATCTGCTGGAACTGATGTTTTGCCTTTGAAACTAAGTGAACGTATCGAGTAACATGCGCGCAGTAACCGTCAATACGGCATATTTTCTCCATTCACACTTTCGTGAACCTGAAACTTTATTACAAGAATAAGTGAGGAAATCTGTCAACTGCTTACTGTTGATTACAAATTCTAAAAAATGTCCCCGCAAATTCCATATAGTCCTTTTGCTCTTGCATAATTTGAAATGCGATGTGTTAAGACATAAACCATTTTGACAGATTTTATCGACAGAACCGTCAAGGGAATGTCATTATTCCTAAGAGCACGTGTTGATAGGGTTTAAGCGACAGTAGACATTGCCTGTGAAGCAACAGATAAGGTCTTTTGCAAAATTACTGAATGAGTGTCAGTTACCGTAAAGTCCGTTAAGGTTCACTAACCCAAAAATATCAGCAGATACATTTTAAATTTATGTTTTTCCCAGTTATTTATTCATTTTACTCAAATAGGACATTTTTACGGTGCCTATTTTGGAAATGAGATCCCGGTCAAAATGTGCTCATTAAATTTAAAAGGAGTTTGGATCTCGGAGAGACAACTTTACCCGTTCGCTATTCTTCGAGCATAGGCTGCTACATCTAATTTTTACATGTTTTTTGCTCTTAGGATAGACAACGCTGTTTTCGAGCCCGGTATAGTTTGCAGACAATAAAGGAATTGATGAGACTTTGACCGGAATTCCGAAGTGCATCTTCCATTAGGAAGGATTACTTGTGTGGGATCTTGATATTGATCACTAAACAGCACAGTCGCGGGATGCTTTAGCCATAACAGGACGTCGGTGTTGGAATAAGCTTCTCTTTGGCTGCCTTAGAAATCTACACTCTGAAAAGTGGCTAATCCACTAGTATAGTGTTTCACTGATCTTCGGTGCTGCCATAAGTTCGAATATATTTCACAAAAACAAGCACACAGTATTCTTTCTTGTGCTCATCTGGTAAAAAAATGCGCCATTTAAAATTGTTTACTGAAGCAAGGGCAGCTTTCAATCTTTAGGTGTTTTCAATTATGAGGACACTTAATATCATAAAATAATTATTAATATAAAATGCATGTTATCTCTATTTGCAAATGCTGTTTGGGAAGTATACTACATGATTGAAATCCACTGTACACCTTCATGGGCATAATCAGATGTTTTCTTAATAGCGTCGAGAAATGTATGATATTTTCTGCAACGAAAGAGCAGACATTTCCCGTAAAACATATAATCTCTTTACTAACTAAAAAATTAGTCAAATGATCAAATTTATTTCGACTTTCGAAATGCAATACCTGGGTATTGAAATAATGTGATCAGTTCAGTTTATGCTGATGTACAAGTCGCAACTATTCATTGCAATATGCATTCTGTTTAAAATCACTTCCCTTCCGACGCCACCTTCCACGGAAATAAAAGTTTACTTGATTGTGTCTGATAAGACAGCCGTAGAGACATTGCCATTTGAGTTGTGATCTTTTCTGAACTCAAATATTTGCTTATGAATTAATGGACATTGTGACTGACAGTGGAACAATTATCTATAAGGGTAAGCGTTGAGTTAGTTCTTAATGCACTTTGGTAGTTGTGCAGATTTAGAAATGGTCGTCTGCAGGGCTATATAATGCGGGAGGCCTTAGTATTTCACATCGCCTCAAGCATCACCACAACAACTAATTTTAACGTCACCGTTATTCAATTTCTACAGTGCGAAATGATTGACATGGGGAAAGTAAAACTGCATAATTAATTTTTTTTAAAACCCTGATTTTACTTACATTGTACCTGCCTTTCAGCAGCCAAAATTATATTTTTACTGCGATATCCTTTTTTTCATTCAAAACTAATATATTGGCACATCGTGTTTCGAAGACCAAAGGTATGCAGCACAGGGTTCTTTTACTATCCAGAAGTTCTACGTCTGACCGTGATGTGTTGACCGAATTCAAAGATGCCATCGAAGTCACGTAAGTCATTAGCTAACAAAGAGGAGGCTTTGACGGTGTCTGAATACTAGCTGGCAATTCCAGTCGTCCTCCCTATGGTCATTTTCCCATTACCATTAACGGCTCCTCATAATAATCGTTCCTTTTGTGTTAACATTTTGACTCTGGAATAATGTATTATCTTTTTTACTGCTCACAGTGAATGGAGCTAATTCTTTGCGGAAAATTTTGGATTAAAAATAAAACGAATTCCTCTCTCTCTCCCTCTCTGTCTTCTTCTCGCTTCAACGGTCTCCGCCCACCACGCTGTGGGGTACACTTTGGACATCATAGCATGCGACGGTTGAACCGCCATTAGCAACGGAAAACAAATTCTACTTAAGTGAAGGAATTTTACAAATACAATTTTCGAAATGATATATCGCACGGTTTTCGATTTTGAAACGTAACATAAACGCATGTAGACAAAAATTATAAACTATATCAGTTCACACAGACACTTTCAGTGATGTAAGACACGAAGGCCGGAAATAGATCATGTAGAATTGTCTAAAGAAGTTTCTATCAACAGTTCGATCCCCGCTGCTGACGATGCCTTCCGTCTGCCCCAAAGCAAGGTGGAAGCAGAAACAGCGTCATGTACGTGGTTTCTCTTATAACGAAAACCGACTTGCAAAGCATCTACCTCATTCTCCCCCCTCCAATCTCACTCCCCCGCTGGACCCCTTGTCAAGAAGTCTGAAGGCGCGAGATTGAGCAGGTGGCTGACACGGCGTAAAACCGAAATTAGACGTACCACCACACCTCTTGGTACACAACGCACACTGAGCAGGATTTTACAGAAAAACCAAAGGGAGGAGACTCGAATTCCAACTGGCATGGCGTGGTCCTGCATAATGGGGGCACGCATGATTTTTGACAGATTTGACAGTGTCGCTTATTTTTTCCGCTAATGCATTTAAGTTATTAGGCAAAAAGTAACGATTATCGAAATTCGTTTTGCTCTTAGTGGTCATCGTGTATTTTCACCCTGTCATCCATGGTGGACTATGCTAGTTCATATTTTCATACAATTGGAGATAATAGCGAATGCAATTTTTTAACCACACACGTAATTGGTTAATGTCCCCTCCCGTTTAATCTATAAAATCTGAATATCAAAGCTGACGTGAATAAGCAACAGGGGGAAGACGAATGAGAGTGTGATGACTGTGGGACTGCTACTACTATTTTGTTTCATCGAAAACACTGTCGCCTGCAGGTTTTTGACAGGTAAATTCGGTTTTGCGAGCTGGTGTCCACTATCGCATTTTCTCTCTGTTCTGAGCAATAAATGTATCCTCTCTTGCCCGTATGTTGTACGCCGTGGTGGCCCTGTTAAAATTCTTTAAAGCACATCTATAGTCGTTGCTCGACGGTTGTCTTTATGCATACAATGCAGAGTTCCCCACGCTGATCTCTATTATGCCTGTTGTAGCTGTTACCGAGACCGCAGTACCTCTAAAATGCCTGACGTATTCCAAGAGATATGCTCAGAGGTAAGCGTCTGACAGTGAAATGACGCATTTCAGGAGGTGGGCGAGATGGGTGTTTTTGATTCCTAAAATAAGGGATATGAATAAATAACCCCGCCGGTACTGTTGATGGGTTTCGATAAATTCCATGGGGATACACTTTTCCGTGTCCTTTTCAACATTTTTGCTGCATAACGGCTCTAATTTTGACTGATACACATTATGACAGACAACAACAGCCAGACCTTGCGAGAAAACTAATTTGGCGGCATCTATAGGATTCCGCAGCTGGGCAATTATCGAAATTAACAGCTTATGAATTCAATGAAAATGGCCGTACTCCATACCATTATTACCAGATCGCCCGCGTCTAGGTCAAAAGGATGCAATTCTTGATTCACTAGTATTCAGATCAGTCAGAAAATGCAGCGAATGTCAGATCTGATCTATAAGGAAACATTAAACAATGTGTGCTTAGGTTTTTTCTCATCCTTGTATTTGCATTTTTATTTGGTAGAATGTTTTGACCAAGTACGTACTTTAAGATTAAATGTCCATTTTTTGATATTCGAGGCATGCTTCGGCGCGTAATGTGAGTCTACTTCAGCAAGCCGAATGAACCCAAGTGGATGGAAGTCCTACCAATTCCGTGGGTGTTGAGTGTGCATGTAGTTTGTGTAAAGTGGACTTCACTGGAAATATTCCAAACAACTAACTACTTGTGGGCAATAACAGTAGTGTACTGCGGGCAGTGCGCCATTGTCGTGCATTAGTCTTGTCAGGAGTTATGATTAATCATGTGTTTGCGTAGCGAGCGAGGTGCAGACCAGTATAATAATCTAATTTTTTTAGAAAATACAATCAAACGCCAAGACCAAGCTGTTCTGGAAAATGTTCTTACGCGCAGTGTTACCGCGCTCAATAAACGCCTACGTTCAATTAAGGAGCACATAGATGGAACAGTCGTAACAATGGCGTTTGCAAATGTCGTTTCTGGATATCAGTGCCTTTTGACAGGTTTTATAAACGGAAAAACCTACAACTGCAGCGATGTGGCGTTGCCAACATTTTTCCAAATAAATTCCGTACGTATAACCCATTTCCTATAGCCCATTCAACAACATTTAACAGAACTAACTGTTGAAACTCAAGAATGATTTTACTCTAAACCTCCGTCCACGCATTTCCCCTCTAGCTGTTCGAAGTTGAGCACACTTCTAGACGAACACTTTTACGGCCTTTCGCTTACATCAAGGCACGCATTTCGATTCGACTGGAAGCAGGTAGCGCGAATTCCACCTGCACAATTGATGCTCTGTCCTTCACGAAGCTAGCCGATGAAAGCAGTGAAGACAGTAGGTTGCCCGACGGATACGTTTCGGCAAGAAAAATGATGAAAACAGTCGACGCGATTCTTAGCAACTTGCAGAGGAACGTGCCGCTTGTCTGCTGACCATCGGAAGCCAAATATAAGAAACGAGTTAATATATTCGTCTGTATGTAATTTTTATCTTTTTCATGGCGTCTTAATAAGGGTATGTATCTAATGTTTGCGTATATGGCAAGACATTTGTCAAACGACACTTTATGTTTCGTGCTAAACTAAATGGCATTAACCATTGTTATTAATCTGATGACACATTGAAATGCGGCACTGCTGGTGTTTTGCAAACTTCCATCTACAACGTTTATTCAAATGGACGCAATAAATAATAATCGCCCAACTCTATACGTCACTGCTAACTGCCAATACGTACGTGCTCCACCGTTTGCCGTCTTAAGTGCTATAAGATCCAAACAAGCCATCATTATTTGAGGATCGTGCGGTTGCTCCATTATGGACAGGCATCTTGGGCGACACCAACGAGTTTCCCAATCATAAAGGAAATTAGGCAGAACCAGCTTATTCCATGGATTATTAACTCCTTTCCGAAGATTGGCATCGTTGACCACCCACACAGATGAAGACTGCTCGCGGCCTCCATGTGTGTGTCCCGTCTCTGATAACAGTATCAGGGGGATGCGAATATTAATCTTTAGGCGGATAAGCAGACGATATATGAAAACGGTAAGCGATTGGTGTATGTTTCTGGGAGGGGTGATAAACGTGCAGACAGTCTGTCAAATGAGTCACGTAAGACGCTGAGCCGTTTGATCAAACAGAACTGATCAGAGTCCCGAGGATGCAACAAACGCACACAACTTCGCATCCGCTGGGCAGACTGCAGCTACGGAAAGGTTTAGTGGATTACGCAGGTGTCGCAGTATACATAGGCTGTAGTCCCTAGTGTATCACAGTTCCACTGGGTCAGGTGGTGAAGTGTACAGTTGCTATGCGTCTGTGTGCCGGTCAAGATTATCGGTTCCCACGCTCATTGCATGCAGTTGAGATGCCAACTCCCGGATTTCGTTATGCGCGTCGATTCCTTGGCAATTTGGCTCACAGACGTTGACAGCAGAGACAGTGGTTACCCACACGCTCTCCTCGAGGGTAGCTATTTTGCCTAGGCAAAGTCTCAGGGCCGAATATGGAGAAGGGAGTTTGTTGAGCTTGTTGATCGATTGAGAACAGGAAAGCCATGACTCGTGTGGTTCACGCCTTAGGCGGTTGCCGCTTCTAGCAAGAATCTATGCTTCGTCAAACTTAAATGTGTGATTGGCACCCGTGAAATGAACCGCGACTTGGGAGTTGCCGTCCATCAACGGCACTGCTATTGCGTGCTCGTTCATTCGCGTTAGGGGTAGTCATGCGGTTCCTCCGTCGTAGTTGCTTTGCCCGCAACTGCACCATACAAGGTATACGACTCTGGATGTATCCTGCTGTGGTAGTGGGTCTTTTGATCTAATTATGTGGCGCCTTATGGTTGCCTCTGGTCTGTGTGTAACTCCATTGAAAGGGCGTAAGAAGGCAGCTGACGGTTCCCGAACCATTCTTCACGTACGAGACAGCTCGCCAGATTTTGGGATCGGTTAGATTTCGTCTCTTGCCTCGTTTGCGCAGATACTGATTGAGGAAATTTCGCATGCAACCATTCGCCCTAACCACCCATCGTTGGTGACTGATTAGGTGGTTGCTGTTGTAGCACAGTATTTGCGTCGCGTTTGTCGCTTTGCTGAGTATTTTGGTTTTTTAAGTCAGCACAATCTTTGCGGTAGACAAGGACAGCAAGAAAGGGCACTGGTTGTTTTCTTCCTGCTCCGTCGTAAATTGGATGTCCGGGAAGACGGCGTTTGGCTGTTCTTTGAATTCCATCACCTGATCCCATTCGATGACAGCAAAGGTGTCATCCAAATACTGAGTCCAAAATATCGGTCTGTGGTGTTGGAAAATCAGCGACTCCACCCGTGTAGGACCGCTTCGGCTATGAGTATCGAGATCGGTGAACCCATTGGCGTGTCCGTCACATGGCCATCGAACGTAAAGTTCGTCTTGACACAGAACTTTACGAGTGGAATCATTGGGGCATGGTCGAGGAGATTCTCCGTTTCATCATATTAGTCTCGTGAGATTAGCTCGATGGTCTCGACTTCCAGGTCTTTCATAATAGGAGTGAAATGGGACGCGACATCAAATGATACCATGCCATCGCTTGGCAGGAGACTTGCCCCTTTAAGCTTCGACAAGAATTGTGTTGACCAGCTGACTGTGGTGGTCGAATCGGAGGTCGGAAACTTGAGACGTCTAATTTCTGTTTATTTTACAGCTTATGTGGTTAGGTACGTGAGTGAAAAACAGTCAACTGCATATTTGGATTGGTTTGCAGATTGCACGTTACTCAGTGCAGTAAATATATTTCTAGTTTTGGGGATCGAAATGTACTTTGGGGAAAATGTCAGGCGATGCTTTAGAAATGTGTGTACATCAAGCTTCACAAAATGGGAGCAAAGACAGTCTCAATCCGATAAACCATTCTAGACTCTAGGAATGTGTATCATTCCTTCTCAGACGACCCAAATGTCTCCTGTAACTGGTTATTAGATACACGTATTCCACCCGCTAACTTTACACGGTTTATCATGTAGCTGACACCCTAAGATTTCGGCCCAAGAATGCACAGGCAAACAATCTGTCTGTACTAACGGGTGAGAAGATGCAAGAAATTAATTCTGTGCGTTAAATGCTTTTCCAAAGAGCACTGAGGTAAAAACCAAGAGACTATGACTGTTGCCGATTTGAGCGTGTGGCTTTGGTAAATTTTGCGGCACTTGAGCATATCATGTCAATGAGAATTTGCCTGAAATATCAAGCTCCAGATGTTCTTTTGTCATTATTAAACGGCTGAATGTTGGATACATTTGTGAAGTATTCAGATCAACATAAGGAACCTTCGCAGTCATGAGGTGCACATAAATTGCACCACTTAATTAGTACCTCTACCATCCTAAACCCTCTTACATTGTTCATTAGGACGGAACCATGTAATTTAATGTGTAGACATTTCTTCGAATGCCCGTTTCTTCTGTTGATAAATTTAGTAGTGTGTATAAGGTAGAAAAGGCCGGAAAGAGAGTTCCGGGTATTATTGACGCGATCGGGTTTTCCTTCTTCGCCACGTGGGGCCGAATGTTGTAGACTGAATGGGCGTTGCTAGTTGTCAGTAAAGTGTTTACATTTTAATTATAGATTAATTCATCGAGGTGGGTGGCATAAGAAAACCGTTTGTGCACATAAACTATGGGCTTCTTTCTACAATACAGTGACGATATTATAGGAAAATCGATTCTCCAAACTGAAGGCATCATTGAGGACACTTTGTTGCATGCTTACTCGAATACGCCTTGCTGGCTTTATATAATTCCAATCAATATTTTCAAAATAAATAGAGTAATTACTTATCCTACAACGTTTGCTAAGAACAGGAAGAAAGATTTCAGCATCTCACTGGTCAAAGTCCCTCCTATTAGGCATTAGGCAACATGACTACTAATATTGGCCTGTTTTTCTCAATACGATATGAATTCATAATTAAAAGTTTGCTTGAACTCTATAGGACCGCTCTGCCGGCAGATCAACGCTCAAATGCTCAGTCTCTCTTGTAGGACCTGCGTAACTCCGACAATGAGCACTACCAGTGAATGAAGTGAACCCTGATATGTTTGTCAACACGAGGACCGCCACTGAATTTTTCTTAGGGCAACGAATATGAAAATGTTTTCAGACTTCCAAACGGGAAGTGTGAGTCGATAATTTGATGAGGTATTTGCCGCTCTAAATAGCAGTGAAGTCGAATACATTTCATATCTCACGGCAAAATCACTCATGCATAACGAGGTAGCAGTAAACGGTCTGCCAATTACGGGCTTGGAAATACAAAGACCGAGTGATAGTAGCCTTAAAAAAGGCATCTATTCAAAAGACTTCAACATCGAGATTATCCGAATATATGCCAGCAGCCATCCTGCAGTTCATCAAAGAGGCTACGTGCGGAGACACTTTCGCCGGGCCTAAGGTGGTTGTGGCGGGGATGGTATGCTTAGGCAGAAATATCTTTATCTGTGTGGCTTATTTCAATTCAACGGATGTGTAGCTTTCTGACAAGCGTCAGGTACATTCTCGAGACCCCACCCCAATTATGAAAGAATAACGCAGCTATTCTAATCTTACTCATTTATTTACACCGCACCCTCGAAGTGTGCGTTCACTACCCAAAGACCGAGCACTCGTATAGAAGGAGGAGTTCAAACAAAGGCATGCGCGCTGGAAAGGCTGCAACGTGACTAGGAGATCTTGCAATCTGGTCGGCGAACGCACTTCCACCACTTTCTAATCCTAGACGTCAATTCAACAGATATGTGCTTGATTTACAGGGCATCGAACTCGTAACTCCCAAGGAACAGTAAACCCGGGTTCGAGTCCAATGTTCTACTATCCTGGATTTGTCAGACTGATCAATTTTTTCGGAATTAACGTCACAGGATGAGCGCCGATGCGCCAGAGACTTCTTCGTCCTCAAGAATGACACAATGAGCAGGATGCCCTGTCCGGCGTAAGGCATCGATGACTGTCTACCCGAGGACGAAATGGCCATCACCATCAATGCCCACCTCTGCCTCCCTCCCCCTAAATGATCAGCTCGAAGTTTTACGCAGGTCTGTACGTCGTCTTGACGACTGTGACGAAGGTGGGCAAATTGTTGCTTTTTAATTTCCTTTAGAAATTAACTGCGAACTTGGAAAAGACCAGTATATCTAAGGTTTATTGGCTCAGACCAAAGTTTTTATGCATGAATATTTAGACCAAAGTTTATCAGCCACAGCGGATAACCGCGTAATATTCATTAATTGCTGACAGGCAGCTAGTAGTATACTTTAGGTTAAGGGGATTCCACACTGACAGCTACCTGTGCTATTACCTGTGTCGCTAGTATGGAAACACCTTGCCCTAAAGTGGACAAATTTATTGTCCTCGGCGACTTCAACGTCCATGTCTTTGTAGATCAAGTTGTCCGGCAAGGAGATCTCGGTCGATATGGGATCGACTCTCTCTTCCTGCAGACCTGTGCAGGACAGATCGTATGCAGATTAACACCTTCTTCCGCCTCCCGGTGCAGAGGGCGGCGATTGGCGGGCATCCTAAATTGCGTCACTGACATCTGCTGGCTTACGCCTACCAAGGATTCAGATAAACGAGAAAGGGAGGGATCAGATCCCAAATCAGTGGGAGTTCAATAGAGGCCACACTACGAAGGAGTCATTTCAGCCTGACTCTTCGTCCTCAGAGAAGGACCGAGCCTTCCAAGCCACGGTTTTCATCGGATCATGGTAGTTTATAAGTGTGTCAAGTTGTTTATAGCGAGAAATTGTGCGCCTCAAACGGCCAAATAGTAGATGCTCTAGACTATCACGGCGGCGGCAGCAGTTCGGCAAAAAACGCGTCTGGGCTTTTAGCTAGCACGTGTGCTGCCATCATGCTGAATCAAATAAGGACCGGCCTGTATGCCTGACAGGAGAGAAATGGCAATTACTGGGCTCGTTAGCAAATACTTCGTTCAGTCGACAACTGGAAAATTATCTGCAGAGAGGAACTTCTCTCAAACATCTCGATTATAATTCCTCAGAAATGTGAAGCGTTCAGAAGAAATTGCCTTTACTTTATAGCAGTTTCTACAACTGTCAAATTATTTCTGCTGACCATTTACGCACTAAGTGGCACGGAGGTCTTTGCGTTAAAGCACTGATTTCTGTGGCCAACACATAATTTCAAGTCTTCTTGACACAGGGTAAATTATATTATTCCTTCCATCTAGTTGCCATGACAAGAATCCTTTTCACTATCCACTGTTACTTTCCAACACTAAAACTATGGCCTTAAAGTGAAATTGCATATAATAAGTTAAAGGATATTGCTTAAAATATTTAACCCACAGGGCCATTATTTGCCCGACAGATGGGAAGCATGCTTTACCTGTTTAGTACAAATAAGGCGAGTGAGCAGATGCATTAAAACTACAAGAATACGGCGGCAATGCGAAATTTAAGTACCATTTGAAATTCACGCATGTGCACATGAAAAGTAGGAATGCCCACGCTAATTTATAACGGCGTCAGATTTTTTATGGTGAGAAATATGAGCTGAGTGTCATGGGGACGCTACCCCCAAATGTGTCGCTCTCTCTCCTGTCCACTAGGCAGTAGTTCGCTGTCCGAACCAGTCAGCCATATGATGAGGGGTTCGGACGCGGTGGCCGACAGGTAGGGGGACCGTCTGCGCATGCTACACACGAACCGCCCGCCGAGCATCTCGTCAGGCTTTCATACAGAGAATGTGGATCATTAATATTTCACACCTGTGGGCGTCTTCGCCTCACTTCAGAACGAACGGAGCATATCGCACTACTTGACGCAGAAAAGCGCCTTGAAAATGTATAAAAAATAGTGAACTTTAAATACTGGAGACGGCGACAATACTGTTTTCTACAATGACATGCTGTTACTTAGGCCATTCAGTTTTGCAAACTAAAGTGTCAGTTTCAGAACTATACGGTAAGTGGGGTTACATGATACCATACAGGCCGCACTGGTATAAGCTAACAGCCAAATCACGTGTTTTGCCGATATGCCTGCCGCTACATGGCATAGCTGCCCGGGGTTCGGCTCATTAGTTGATCCCCCGGCATCCGCCGTATGTTCTCTGGTTGATTCTCCAGTTTTAGAATTTGATAATGTTCACATCAGGGAATACGAAATCTGTGGATGTAATTTACGCTAGCAAATATTTGGACACTATGAAAAGTTACAAAAGTATCCTATATCTTTCGTTTATTTTGAAATTTAAACAGTTCGCTCTTACCCAAAGAATGAAAACCGAAAGAAATGTGTTTTACTGTCCGTCTACTAAGATGTAAATCACTGATTAATGGCCGTAAGTATAATCAGGTAGAACACAAACTTGCCAAGGAATGACTGTTTACGGCTATGGTTTGCGCGGTTTACTTGTTATCAGTAGTTTGTCTAGAGTACCGCAATCCAAGGCATAGACTACTGCCACCAACTAATGTATGGTAAAGTACAGCTTCTTATCTGCGTTCGGAAACGGTTATGTAACCTTCTTAGGAGCAATGAGCAAGTTTGGGACGGCTGATGTGGCGAGAGGGAGGTTGGCACTAGCAAATCCAAACCAGACAACTCGCTCGTCGTTTTCGACGATGCCCCTCGTGCGCGTCACACAATGGTGGGTTCGGGAACGATGACCTGCGCGTGAATTATGTCGTAGTGACACTAGACTTGAGTCGCACTATCAGTACCCCCTCCTCCACCACCCACCTTAGCACCGTATCAAGACAGAGTCAAACAGATCGGCAACAGTTAAAATTAAACTGCCCGCCTACATGTAAAACACACATCCCGTCCCCAAACGGTGCACCAGAATTTGACATAAACAAGAAACAAGTCGAGCATCGGATTCCCAAAGTTTGCCTCGCTCTCCCCTGTCCATCAGATATCATTTCGCTGTCTGAACCAGTCAGCCGTCTGATGATGAGATTGAAAGCAGTGGCTTCGGCCCAAATAATCACATCAAATTTCAGTTTGCGCATATAGACTTTACTTCAATCTTATTTACTCCAAGTTAGCGATTAATTTCTGAGGATTATTAAAAACCGCAATTCAGTGTTCGCTTCCAGCGAGCATTTATGTAACACGACGCATGAAGCTCACATGTCGATGAAAAGACGATAACAGAATTTGTAAAATACAAATGATTTTTCCACTAAATCATACATTCATTAGAAGAAAGAGAATAGAACACCGATTTCGACAGATTGATTTGATGTACACTCAAAATAAAAACGGCGGGATCGGTGGTAGAGTGGAAATTTACAGGTGGGTCTGGGGGACGCACAAGCGACGAGATCAAGTAATTGTATGCAAAAAACTACTTGGGAATGCGCCGTTGTACTTTGAGTGGTTGAGATATAGTTGACCTAACCCCAGCAGTATAGTGTCCATCAAGTGGGGCTACATAACCATATCATACCGTTATTTCAATTAACTACGGATTTACAGGCGTAGTTTCGGCAGCTCAGTGTAAATTGCACAACTGGTAGTTTTCTTGGCAAAAAGACTTTCTCCCAACAAACGAAGTATATGCATTTCAGTTTGGTTATGCAGCCATATCATTGGCGTCTTTTGAAATGTAATTATGCCAAACAAAGAAATGCGTATATGTGGCAAGAGAGCAATGGTAGGTATTCCGTCACTCATAAAGTATTTAGCCTGACTGAAAATGATGAAATTCTGCATGGAAACAGTTGTTTCTTGCTTTTCTTGATGGGGATCCTTAATAAATTACATGTAAATAAAAGAAAGCTTACTTACTTCACAGGCAATGTGCATGCGCGCAAAGTTCCCTGCAAAAATACAGTTAAATATGTATTGATCAAGTCGCCCATTAATGTACCGATTAAAACACAGACTTCGGTTGCTAAAGTCCAAATGTGGAGTCCTATAGGAACAGGATATGTTATCTGACTGCCTCATGCTCGTTGGGGATGCAGCGAGCTTCGTTAAAATCCATCGCACGTTTCCCTTCATTGAGGAGAACGGACAAGATATCTGCTCTACAACTGATGTTTCATTAGGCATGGTGAATGAAATTGTACAAAAATACACTCATCGAATTATCCTTAATTTTTAACAGGCATTTGACCTACTTTGAGTAATTCGACAGGACTCTATGGGTGTGAGAATGATACATGCAAATTGAAACACCACAGTGGTAGTAATTACACCCAGCTCCATTTGTGGTGATGTTTATGTTGAGTGTGTTTTATATGCATGTAAGTTACCAATGGAAAAATTCGTGAGGGCCAGCCGGACTATGTTATTTGTTGGTCGATTCCACTAGGTGAAAGCCCTAACAGCAATGCACTGCAAGAAAGGATCAAAGACGACCGCGATTGTAATTTTCTCCCCTTCTCTGAAAGTCATTAAAATCATTCGACGGAAGTATTTGTTCTAACAAACCAGGCATACATTTTGGAGAAACTGTGTTTATTTTTTTAAAATTCAGGACAATCTTGTGACTTCGAAATTCAGGACCACTTTATTAATTTGTAGAAGGCTTTTGCGGCAACAAATCTTTCCATTGGGTCTACACTTAATGCAAGCGAGTCTTTGAAAACTGAACGTTTTGTTCCGGTACAAATTGTATTAATGCCACTTTGCAGATGAATGGAAAGGTCGTTGCCAGTCAACTTCTACAAGCTGACGACACAATTTTGTTCACATCAGGTCTTTTAAGTGCTTCTTATATGCAATTGGCAACCATTGATGTGAACGTCACAATACACAGAAAAGATCGTCATTTTCAATCTGCGCTTTCATTTCAGTGACGTCCCAGGACTTCATGACACATTTCTTAATAGATTGAGTCAGAAGTAGGCAACTGGAGGAGGAGGAGGAGGAGGAGGAGGAGGAGGAGAAG
>CACRXP010000157.1:692203-704956 GCA_902702965.1 Spirometra erinaceieuropaei
GGGAGGAGGAGGAGGAGGAGGAGGTAAGGCTACTGTTGCGAATCGACACACAAGGAGGGCTGAGAGGCTGTCTGTGGTGAGGTACCTGACTAATTTAACTTTGACAATTTAGTCCCATTTTCTTTGCCCGGATTGCTTGTTTGAATGGGACGAAAAACGACACATCTGTACAACCCGCCTTGCTAGCGTGCTCCACCGTCGTGGTCTGTTGCTAGTTTTTAACGATCAAAATCTCTATATTATTCACTGCTCAGTTTTCACTTGCTGCCTTTAAGGCTAGGGGCTGGTGAGATATAACTCGTTTCTTCATGAGAACAATACCATTTACAACATTGGTGATTCCCGACGTTAACGCAGACTTTATACCTTTCTGTCATACTGAATAACATTTAACGTATTATTTGTTTGTAAATTTCTATTTCATTTACATTTACTTTCCTCACAAATTCTAATATTTTACCATCTCTGTCATATTATGTTTCAATCCAACCAACAACTTGATGCCCCCCGCCCAGTCCCTGCATGCCATCAATTTCACCTTGCCTGAATTCTGGCAACACGCTCCAGAACTTTACTTCATCCGCATAGAATCAGCCTTTTATTCTGCCAACGTTACCAAGGAGTTGGCAACATATCACAAACTTGTGGAGGTCCTCCCGACAGTGTCATTTCTCAAGTTCGGTCCTTGCTAGCTAATCCTCTGCAGATGCTCCCTACGCCACTTTTAAGGCAGAAATTCTCTGACTTAATTCTGTGTCCGACCGACAGCGGTATCAGCAAGTACTTAAGGAGGAGTCAATGGGTGACCGGAAGCCCTTAGAGCTTCTACGTCGAACGCGTTCTCCCCTTGGAGACATGCAAGTTGACGATAAATTTGTCAAGGAGATGTTTCCAGAGCGTCTGCCCGCAGATGTTCAGACAATCCTGGCGTCCGGCTTTCAAGATCTTACGATCTAACGGCTGGCTGAGATCGCGGATCGAATGATAGAGGTGCAGCGGTTCCAGTCACATTCCAGCACGCGGGCATAGTATGTTGGTAAGGATTTGCCAGAAATGTGGAGTTTCAGATTCTCCTTTGTCATTAGGAAACGACTGGCAGTAGGATACAATTGCAATGTATCCAAGTAAAAATAAAAAATACACCGCAGTACTGAGCTGCACACATAATGCACCACCAAGTCGGAGCATATTATATTAGGAAGATTTAAACTACATCTGGCTTTTCCTGAACGGTTTTATTGGAATTTATATTCCGTGTAAAATGCAATGTCTAATCATGGTCAGTCCAAACAGATATTGCGTGCATGATGACCGTTAAGCGGTGCTTAGATGGAGGAAACGTAAATCAAAAAACCCACTGTCTGTGCAAACAGAACGAGGCCCACATACCATCCAGGTATGACTTAACCGAAATAAGTAACGATCTAAATTCTATCCTAACGTAGTCCATCTACATTCAACATTATGGCTTCTACCACCTTGAGCTGTCTCATAAGATGCATTGGGACAGAACCATGTAATTTAATATGCAGTCGTTTTTTGAATGCTTGTTCTTTCTTTTGGTAAAATTAGTAGCATAGATAATGGTGCAGATGCAGGAAAAAGCGTTTCGGACATCTTTGAAATAACCGGACATCCCGCATTTGCGATCTGATGCTGAATGTTTGATAAGGCGTTTCAGGTTGTAAGTAGTCAGGAAAGTGCCCTCATTTTAATTATGTTTTAGTCCATCGAGGTTGGTGACATGGGAACCACCGTTTGTAGGCATGAACTCTGCCGTTACTTTCCAAAACCATGGCGATTTTATACGAAAATCGATTTTCCAGATTAAGGGGCACCTCAGAGTACAATTCGTCTTACGTCTGCGTGAACACGTCTTGCTGTCTTTCCGTGCTTTCAATTTTCAATGGCAAAATAAGAAGTGCGATTACATATCCTACGTCCAGGTGGAAAAAATTTGGAAAACAGTGCATGCCAAAGAGAAGGATAATAATTTTTCACCACCTCAATGGTGAAAATATATTTACAGCGTTATTTTGGTCTCAAAGTCGTTAACTTATGAAAGTTGCTGACTTGGCTGTGTAAGCATCAAAACCAACCTGAAGGATATCTTATTAGTGAAGGACACACAAGTCAATATTTAGTCGGATTACGCGACCAAACCTTTTCCATGTACAATCGAATAATAACATTCGGCAGACGGGCAGGACTTATTGGGTTAAACAAACTGGAACGTGGTCGATATATTCGTTTCATATTTGAAAACACATATCTGATGGGCAGTATGGGATATGCAGTTGGCGTTCGCACAGTTTATTGCTTTTTGCCACCAAGAGTCGAATTTTATATGCATGGTGTATTGTTCTCATCTGTCTAAAATTTCGATTGATACTGAACCGATAGAACGAATATATACAATTGATGTTTGATATCCAAAAAATGTTTTAATATTCAAAATCATCTTTCTGAACGATAACTAGGAAACGTAATTAACTGCTGTGTTTTATTGGGGAAATAACCATAAAGGCTGCATAATATGCATCGTTAGTCACGTCGAAGTTGAAGTTTGGCATGCGGCTGTGTCCATTAACTCGTACTCTTTCTCTGTCTTTTCCAGGGGATGTTAAACGCGTTATCATATCTGGACCTCGAGTCACTACGCATACATATATATAAATACCAAGAAATATCACATCAAAATTCATCCCTTCAACCTAATTAGACCAGAATTCTGTCTCTTTAATTGTATGCCTTCCTAAAATGAAAGCATTGAGTAAGAAATCAAATTTATTATTTACTTATGTATCTTATCACCGGTAAAAATTAAAAAAACACCCACGGCTTATTGCCCGATCCATTTCGCTTCATCAAATATGTAACATATTAGGAGTGCGGCAAAAGTTGAATTGGCTCGGGCAATCAATGTAAAAGACGGGAACGTCGTTGTTCGCAGTACACAGTTTGATTAATTAAAAGGCGTCACTGAGAAAATCACAACAGAGAAAGCTGAAGACCTCATTCGTGTGAAATAGAGTATGCAAATCAGAGGACAGGGGAATACCAGAGGAGGTTTGTGTTGACCACACAGTTGTATTCGTTTGTACAAGTCAGATCTATCCTTCCGTATATAGGCTGCTTTCAAGCACCTCAGTATTCAAGTTGATCGAGTCCAAACAAGCACTGGGAAGGCGGTTGTTATGTCAACGAATGACCTACACGCCAATATAATTTTACTTATAAAGTGGATAGCACTTGGAAATTCAAATATAATAGGTGGACGCAAAGGCAACTGGTAGCCCGTGCATTTGAGATCTTGAACACAAATCGTCCGTTCATCTATCACCAAAAATATCGTGTACATTGGTTACACTATTGACCCTAACAAGGGCATTCCACGTACTTGATCCGGCGCACACATAACTCAGACACTGCGTAACTCTGAAGCAGCCTGCATGCGGAAAACGAAACCTGAATTGTGCGCTGTGTGTGGTCCAAATAAACTTGTCCTGTTAATCACCCGTTCTTGGAGCCGCACACCCATTTTAGCGATAGCGTGGTATTTTCCTTCCGCTTTTGTGAATTCTGAGCGATCCCTTCTAATCAATTGGACAGTGCGTCCACAGATGTGTTGCTACATTGGTGTTATCAATGTACCTCAACTTTACTAGGCTTAAAATGTCCACTCCGGACTTCTCGGCATGAGTCAGTCAAAATGCCCACAATCACCGGTGCAGATAGCATAATGCTTTAACAAAGTCCTCTTAGTGAAGGTGTATCGAGTCGAACGCTTAACTCATCAAAACTCAGATTTTGGGAGAGTTTGGGATTGTGGATGATGATGACTAGAACTCAAAAGCTGAGCTCCCTATCCTTTTACCTTACTTCATTCCGATCTACAGCGTCTTGGCTTAGGGTAGTGATATTTAAATAATGCTTGGCCGGTAATAACGCCTTGTTTCTGGCAACAGCGGACCTGGGTTTGGGTTTGGTTTTACCAGAAGGGAGCAGTCCAAAACAATGTCTATGAAAATGTACTGTGGATGTACGCAGGTTAGTATTCGATGAAATTCAGGTGCCCTTAAAAACAAGGCTATTGAAAAAAGAAAATCAGATCGACCCATGGGCTAAAAGTTAGCACTTAATATATGTGATAATGCCGAAAAATCTGAGAGTGAATTTTGGATTTTTGGAAGGTAGTAACACATTATCAACCTAATCACATTCAGATGCCTTCTCATGACTGTGTGAAATCCATGCCTTAAATAAACTTTACTCCTGTGGTGAACGTTTCAGGCTTCTGTTTACCTGGATACGCAACCAATCACAAAAAAAACCTGAGGTGGCGTGTTCGAATATCCGTTCGGTGACGCGGAATTCGACTAATGTACGCCATAAGAGTATTCAAACGGAACACAAACGTGCTCAGGAAGGCCTTTTCGTGGCTTCGGCTTGTGCTGTTTAATTGGCATCGGTAGTTTCTGTTTAGAGCGTCGTCCTTAAAGACACACACTACTGCCTCCAAATACTGCATGTCAAAATACTGCTCCTTATCGCGTTTGCATACCGTTATCCAATTACCACGGCGACAATGAGCAAGATTGGAACGACTGAGGTGATGAGAGGGAAGTTGGCACCAGCAAATCCAAAGGAGACAGTTTGCCCGTCGTTTTCGACGATGCGATCCCCCTCTCCCCCGTGTGCGTCACAGCATAGTGAGCTAAGGAACGATAACTTGCTCCGCACCATTAGCACACACTCCTGCCTCATCCACCTTAGCGCGATGTCAATACAGAGTCAAACAGATCGGCAACGGGATAGGGTGCATTTGTTGATAAAAGTAAACAGTCCGCCTTCACGCATACACACACCTAATCCGCACACGATGAATCAGGGTTTCAGATAAACGAGATAGGGAGACATCGGATCCCAAATGCGTGGGAGTGCAATAGAGGCCACATTATGAACGAGTCATTTCAGCCTGAATCTTCGTCCTCAGATAAGGACCAAGCCCTACAAGTTACGATTTTTAGCGGATCATGGCAGTTTATAAGTATGTCAAGTTGCTGATAGTAAGGAATTGTGCCCCCCCATATGGATCATGCGGGAAATGTGCTGGACGAGCACGGTGGCCATATCGAATTCTGGTAGGCGTTATTGGAGTTGTGCCAAAATTTCGAGGGGGGGGGGGGGGCGGTGACAGACCCGGTTGCTGACCGACGTTGCGCACACTGGGACCTCTGCAGCCCCCTCCACAACTGTTGTTGTCGGTCAAAAACCTGGTCATTTGTTGTGTAGACCAGGGGGTGTGTAGTAGAACGCCAAGGTGCGGGCTCAACCGTATCATCCACCTACGCCCTTCCCCTCCTCCGGTCTTCATGACCCTGTCTTGAAACCGAGTCCAGGTGGGTGAGGAGAAGAGAGTGCGGTGTAGATGCTGTGCCAGTCTGCTTTCACTATAAACTAATTCGCGCACAGGTCAGCGTCCCCGCATCGCCTTACTGTAGAGCACACGGTGGACATCGTCGACAGTGACGGTCAAAATCTCTCATATGAGCTGAGTGTCATGAGGAAGCAATCCCCAAAGTCGACCTCCCTCACTCTCCCGTCTGCCAGGCGCAATTTCGCTGATGCAGAGAGTGGACACAGTGGCTGACAACTAGAGAGTCCGTCTGCACGTACCAAACACGAGCCGCGCCTCGCGTGTCATGTCAGGCTTCCACACACAGGGTGCCTGCCACAATACTGATTCCTACAATGAAATACGGTCATCTGAGTCACTAAGTTATGCAACCAAATTGTCGGTGCCATTTATGCTGCGCAGGTACTAGCTAGAAGCCCAAAGACGTGTTTCGTCGTTATGCTGCGTCTACATGACACAGCTTCGAGGGTTTCAGCTCAACACTGGATCCTTCAGCATTCGCCATACGTTTTCTGTTAGATACTCCAGTTATAGAAATTGTGGCCTTTCAATCCCTTATGAAATTAACAGCAAACTTGTAGTAAACCAGTGTAAATTAAGGCCTTTAGTGGCAGACCGATATTTAAGAAGTAGCTAGTACCTGGCGTCCTGTAAACCCAATGCATACCATTTGCTATCTGTTAGCAATTTAATGAATATTACGCGATTATCCCGATACAGCTGATGAACTTCGGCCTAAATGATCATATAAAAGTTTCGTGTGTGCTTACTGACCCTATTTACTCCAAGATAGCGGTTAGCTTCTGAGGTAACTAAGAAACAGCAATACAGTTATTGTTTTCACCGAGCAGTTATGTTGCATAACGCGTAAAGCCTGCATGTTGATAAACAAGCGAAAATGACATTCACTTTAACAAATGGTTTACCCATCAATCATTTACTTACTAGAAAGAAGAGGATAAACAACTGTTTTGGCAACATTTATTTGATATACCTCCAGAATAATAACGGCGAAATATTGAGTATTTGCTTTTATTTCAGTCTTACGTCAGTCTACTGCTGATTTACACGCGCAATTTCGGGATGCCAGTGTACGTCACGCAACTGACAGTTCCCTTGGGAAGAAGATTTTCTCCCAACAAACGAAGTATATGCATTTGAGTTCGGTTAGGTAGCCATGTCAACAAGGTCTTTGGGAATGTTATTTTGCCCAACAGTGCAATGCGTATATGTGGCAAGAGAGCAGTGGTAGGCATTCCGTCACTTATGAAGTATCTTGCTTGACTGAAAATGATAAAGTTCTGCATGGAAGCAGTTGTTTTTTGCCTTTTCTGAAGAAGATCTTTGAGAAATTACATGTGAACAAAACAAAGCTTACATACTTCACAGACAATTTGCATGCGCGCAAAGTTCCCTGCGAAAATACAGTCAAATATGTTTTCCTCAGGTCGCCTATTAATGTACTGATTAAAACACACACTTCGGTTGTCAATGTCCAAATGTGGAATTCTATAGGAACAGGATACGTTATCTGACTGCCTCATGCTCGTTGGAGATGCAGCGAGGTTCGTTAATATCCATTGCACATTTCCTTTCATTGAGGAGAACGGACAAGATATCTGCTCTATAAATAATGTTTCGTTAGGCCTGATAAAGGATGTTGTTTAAAAATATGTCGATCACGTGATCCTTATTTATTTAACAGGCAGATGACCCACTTGAAGTATTTCGGCAAGCTTCTGCGGGCGTGAGAATGATAAATGCAAATTCAAACACCACAGTGCTAAAAATTACACCCAGCTTCATTTTAAGTGATGTTTATGCTGAGCGCATTATATATGCATATAAGTTACCAATGGAAAAATGACAACAAACAAGTTCGTGAGGGTCAGCCGGACTATGCTCTTTGTTGGTCGATTTTACTAGATGAAAACCCTGACAGCAATGTATTACAAGAGAGCATCAAAGAGGACCGTGATCGCGATTTTCTCTCCTTCACTGAAATTCATTAAAATCATTCAACCGAAGTATTTGTTCTAGCAAAACAGACTTACAGTCTGAATAAACTGTGCTTCCATTTCTAAAATTCAGGACAACCTTTGTAATTCGACTTCTCACCACAGCCAACACCTAATTGCAGTTTTTGAGGATGTACATTCGGGGACTCCAGTTTACACAAGTAGGTTTAATATTAACGAGCATGGCACTACGTCAAACTCCTTGCGCGCACGCCATGAATAATCCAAAAGATGTAGCTGATATTCGATCATCGAGAGATACCACACACACGATAGGCATGTCCCTAGGATGGAGAGAAACATCGAATTTTTCCGTTGCGGAATTTCTAATTGTGAAAGCGCCAGGAAATACAAAACTGTCATTCCCCCAAGTCCCTCACATTTAGTATTTCCTTCCTTGTGTGTTTAATCAGAAACAGTTGACTCACAGTTCCAAATAGCAGTGTTACTTCGATCCTCACATGCGACCAGATAAATCACTGTCTGATGAGGTGAGCACAATAGTAACCCCGACGTAAGGTTTCTCATTTTGCAGACCAGTGTTGCTCAGCATTTTCCTCTCCAATTAGTCTCACGTTAAACACGACGAAGTGGTAAGCGTAATTCAAGACGAATGGAGGCTAGCCGAACGAACCGACTAACAAATATCCAAAACCCAATTGCTTGGTGTACGCACGCACTTTTTTTCGATGAAGGGCCTGTGGTCTCAAATAAAAAAGAGTATAATTATGCAAATATAAAGATGCGGCCGTCGCAGTCTTACCTTTCTTTCCAGGTTAAGGATTTAAACGCTGTTTCGAAGTTACGGGTGTGCTGTAAGAATTATAAAGGAGCATCATCCTGCAATATTTCCGACTTGGCATGATTTCGGCTTTTAAATGAACTTGATTTCAATCTCCAATAGAAACCGTGCTCGGTAAAAAGTGGCTATTTATGTAGCGTGCATTTTTCACACTGATATTCGATGGTTTATTTACCACTGACCCTCATGAAATGTACAACAAAGTCCGCATCCATTGCAAAATTTTGTGGACTCTATGCAGCTTCTTTTAAAGGCATAGAGAAATATGTTATATGTTTTACGCGGAACGCATGTGTCTTGTAAGCTAATATCCCTAAGCGCTTATTCAACAACAGATTAGGCTCTAAATTATTCGGGACTTAAAGACTTGTTGTGTGTTGTTGTTTGTGTACATGCAACTTCAAAATCTCAAAAACTCGAAAAGGTATCATAAAGGTAACAAATAATCGGAAAAGCGTCAGATCTGTACAGATAAACAAACTGCCTGGAATGTTAGTGGTACGAGCAGTTGTAGAGCGTTCGTTTCGAGGGCAGGGAAATAAATAACATATCCGGAGACAAAATTTGCATAGGTGCATGTCAGTAAGCGTAGGCGATGGGTTGGGGACAATAAGTAATTCAGTTGAAAATGTTACTTAAATATAGTATATAGTAGTATAACAATGGTATTTGTCAAGTTTACAGAGGTAGGGTGGTTTTTTAGTGGAAACTGCTTTATAAATCCAGCTTCCTCTTAAAGACCTCGACAGAAGCAGACATAACGACATCCACAGGCAGCGTATTCCAGGCTTCTAGGACTCTGTTTGAGAAGAACTTTCGTGTGTCCAGTCTGGCCCCTTTCACACGTAGTTTGAATGGATGGCCTCGTAGATTTGTGGTGGTTGCTAACTCGAAAAAGTCCTTCGGACAAGGCTGCAGTCCTGACCGCGTATGAAAGGGAAGGCTTGGATCAGGTCACCCCGTAACTGCCTGTAACTCAAGAGAAAGAGATCAAGGTTACCTAACCGCGTTGCATATGGTAGTGAACCCTGTCCTGCCACAAGTTTCGTTGCACGCCTTTGAACCCTTTCAAGGATGCTGAGGTCCTTCGCGGTCCAGGGTCTCCAAGCTTGGATAGCAAATTCCAGTTGCTCATATAAAGATGGGGCCGTCGCAGTCTTTACTTTCTTCCCAAATTAAGGATTTAAACGCGAAGTCGAATTTGCGGGTTCGCCGGAACAATTATGACGCGGAGCACGTTTATTTGTCAAGACAATGAAACAGTTAATATTGACCACACACTCGCATCCTTATCTCTTCCTCTCTCTCATAGTGCCTATCGAGACTGAACACAGCGGCTCACATGATATGAGCCTATTATAACTAATGCCGCAAGTAGTAATTAAGAAACCCCACAGGATCATCATAGGCTACAGGTCGTTTGGTAATTCGAATACACAACTACCATGGGTAAGAGTGAATTGGATGGAGGATTTGGTATATTTGCCTCACTTTGCAGTTCAAATTACGGCGAAACCTGGAGGGTATAAAAAGAATTGTGACATTTTTCGTAAAGAAAGGCTATCTGATTTGCTACCTGGTTACATGGTCGTGCCACTCTCTCCAAGTGCATTCTGTAGGTATTCCACAGATATAATTCAGTAAACTCGAAGAATCAACATCTTGCGTGCTATGTGCAGAGCTGCTCACCTGTTGCGTACTGCATTAGCCGAATCGTGGGATGATATTTCATTGCCGTCGGAAACAAGAAAAAAGAGGAGACGCGTTCAATTTTTCCTGAAATAGGCAGCGGCAACTAGACAAGTACAATGCACACTACGCTGAATGCCGAACGTATGGGAAGATAACTAGCATGACATGTTAGCTCTGCAAAACCGGCTCCTGCGGTTAGAAGCAATGTTGCAAGTGGAAGTTGATGTAAAACAGAATCCTGAATTAGTCGGCAATCAGAAGTTATGCATCGGTTGAAACTCCAAATTATTGACAATCGACATGCGGTCAAATGGTAAAAACGAAGATTCATTGCTGGTAACATTGTGTTGGTTAGAAATATCAATTTTTTAAAGAGTTTGAATTAAAATAAATTACCTTAATTTGCTAGAACTGAATGTTTCGTCTTTGAAACTAAATGAACGTATCAATTAACATGTGCACAGTAACCGTCAGTAAGGCATATTTTCGACATTCACACTTTGATGAACCTGAAAGGTTATTACAAGAATAGGTGCGGAAATCTGTCAACTGCTTACTGGTTGATTACAAATTCTAAAAATATTCCCCACAAATTCCATATAGTCCTTTCGCTCTTGCATAAGTTGAAATGCGATGTGTTAAGACATACACCATATTGACAGATTTTGTCGACGGGACCGTCAAGGGAATGTCATTATTCCTAAGAGCACGTGTTGATAGGGTTTCAGCGACAGTAGACATTGCATGTGAACCAAAAGATAAAATGCTTTGCAAAATTACTAAATGAGTGTCAGTTACCGTAATGTCTGTTAAGATTCAATGACCCAAAAATATCAGCAGATACATTTTAGATGTAAATTTTTCCCAGTTATTTATTTATTTTACTCAACTGAGACATTTTTACTGTGCCTATTCTGGTGCTGAGATCCCGGCCAAAATGTGCTCATTAAATCTAAAAGGAGTTTGGATCTCGGGGAGAGAACCTTACCCATTCGCTATTTTGATTAATTCTTCCAGCATAGGCTGCTACATCTCATTTTCATATGTTTTTGCTCTTAGGATAGACAATGTTGTTTTCGAGCCCGGCATAGTTTGCAAATAAAAAAGGAATTGATGAGACTTTGACCGCATTTGCGAAGTGCATCTTCCATTAGGAAGGATTACTTGCGTGGGATCTTGATATTGATCATTATGCAGATCAGTCGCAAGATGCTTTAGCCACAACAGGACTTCGGTGTTTGAATAACCTTCTCTTTGGCTGCCTTAAAAATCTACACTCGAAAAAATGGCTAGTCCACTAATATGGTGTTTCACTGATCTTCTCTGCTGCCATGAGTTCGAATATATTTCACAAAAACAAGCACACAGTACTCTTTCTTGTGCTCATCTGGTAAAAAATGCGCCATTTAAAATTGTGTATTGAAGCAGGGGCAGCTTTCGATCTTTAGGAGTTTTCAATTATGAGGTCAATTATTATCATTAAATAACTATTAATATGAAATGTTTTGTATCTCCATTTGCAAATGCTGTTTTGGAAGTAAACTACATGTTTGAAATCCACTGCACACTTTTATGGGCATAATCGGATGTTTTCTTAATGGCGTCGAGAAATGTATGATATTTTCTGCAACGAAAAAACAAACATTTCCATTAAAACATACAGTAAATGTGCTAACTCATGAAATGTCAACCAAAATTTCGAAATGCGTTCTCATTTTGAAAAGAAAAATTAAATTGTGGTCCAGTTACCTCAGGGTGTCAGCTTTTGAAAGAACTTATTTTCGGCTGCATGCAAGATCTATACTCTGCAAAAAGTGACTACTTATGTACTTGCAATTTTCTCATTGATTTTTGATGCCCTTGAAAATTCAAATATGTTTCATAAAAAACATGCATAAAAATATTCATTATTTTGCTTATTCGGTAGAAATGCACGTCTTCTTCCACTTTCATACTCAAAAAAAGAGTATAATTCGGTTTTAAAAAACTTTTCTAATTCCCTAATAATTTTGTACCCGACCTGCTGTTACCCTTGCATTCAGGGTCTCAAAACTAGCAGCTGTATATTTTCCGCGTACGGAAGACCATGCATATCTCTAGGGTGTTAAGAGGAGACCATATCAGGTTCATAAAATTAAGCAGTGGATTTGAGCAATATTGTTAACTTTACAAGCCACATTCGTAAATGCAGATACATGACGTTTCATGAACGGCCATTTAACGGTATTAAAAAATCTCCCAATTAGAAACTTTTTAAAACCGAGTTATGCTCTTCTTTTGAGTATGAAATTGGAAGAAGACGTGCTTTTCTACCGAATAAGTAAAAGAATGAATATTTTTTGCATGTTTTCCATGAAAAATAATTGAATTTTCAAGGGCATCGAAAATCAATGAGAGAATTGCATACTACATACGTAGTCATTTTTTGCTGAGTATGGATCTTTCATGCAGCCAAGAATAAGTTCTTTTGAAAGCCGACAACCTGAGATAACTGGATCACTATAGATTTATGCTGAATCATGATTAGTTTTACAGCACTACTTAATTTATCTTTTCAAAACGAGAACGCATTTCGAAATTTTGGTTGACATTTCATGAGTTGGCACATCTACTGCATAATCTCTTTACTAACTAAACAATTAGTCAAATGATCAAATTTATTTCGACTTTCGCAATGCAGTATCTGAGTAATCAAATAATGTGACCAGTTCAGTTTATGCTGATGTACAAGTCGGAACTATTCATTGCAATATGCTTTCTGTTTTAAATCCCTTCCCTTCCGACGCCACCTTCCACGGAGCTAAAAGCTTACTTGATTGTTT
>CACRXP010000157.1:713419-750440 GCA_902702965.1 Spirometra erinaceieuropaei
ATGGCACGTTATGGTTGCCTCCGGTCTGTGTGTAACTCCAATTCCATGTGCGCAAGAATGAGACTGACGGCTCCCTAAACATTCTTCACGTACGAGACAGCTCACCAAACCTTGCGACGAGTTAGATTTTGTCTCTTGCCTTGTTTGAGTAGGCACTGGTGGACGAAGCTTCACGGGTAGCCATTTGTCCTGAGGACCCGTCGGAAGTATTGTAATTCATCAGCCTTGTTGTCCGGTCCATTGCAGCGTGTTTCCACACGCTGGTATAGCATTTTTATGCAACTGTATTTGTGACTAATTGGGTGGTTGCTGTTGTAGCTCAGTACTTGCGTCGCGTTGGCCGCTTTGCTGAGTATTTTCGTTTTTAGGGCATCACAATCCTTGCGATAGACGAGGACATCAAGAAAAGTCACTGGTTTTTTCTTCCTCCTCCATCGTGAATTGGATGTCCGGGAAGACGGCGTTGGCTGTTCTTTGAATTCCATCACCTGATCCCATTCGATGACGCAGAAAATATCATCCACATACGGATCCCAAAATGTCGGCCTGTTGCGTTGGAAAAGCAGCGACTCCATCCGTGTAGGACCGCTTCGGCTATGAGTATCGAGATCGGTGAACTCACTGGAGTGCCCTTCACCTGACCGTCGAACGTAAAGTTCGTCTTGAGACAGAACATTCGGGGTTGGTTGATTCGGACATGTCCGAGAAGATTCTCCGTTTCGTCGTATTTGTCTCGTGGGAGTATCTCGATCGTCTTGACTTCCAGGTCCTGCATACTAGGCGTAAAAAGGGACGTGGCATCAAAGGACACTATGACGTCGCTTGGCAGGAGACTTAGCCCTTTAATTTTCGGCAAGAATTGTGCTGACGAGCTGACTGTGGTGGTCGCATCGGAGGTTAGAAACTTGACAGGTCAAATTAATATTCATTTTGCCGCTTTTGTTGTTAGGCACGAGATTGAAAAACAGTCAATTGCAGATTTGGCTTGATTTTCAGATTGTACTTTACTCAGTGAAGTAAATATTTGCTGGTGTGTGGGGTCGAAATTTACTTTGGATAAAAATGTCAGGAGCTGCTTTAGAAGAGTGTAAACATCAAGCTTCAAAAAATTGGAGCAAAGACAGTCTCAAACTGATAAAGTATTTTGGACTCTAGGACTACGGGTCATCTGCTACTCAGACAACCCAGATATCCCCTGTAACTGGTTATTAGAAGGTTTATCATGTCGCTGACACTATAAACTATCGGCCCAAGCATGTATAGGCAAATGCTCTGTCTTCACTGACGTTTGAGAAGATGCAAGATAGGCGTAAATTGTTTTTTCAAAGATCACCGTGGTAATACCTAAGAGAAAGTGATTGTTATTGACTGGAGCTTGTGCCTGTGGTGGATTTTCCTGCACTTGAGAATATCATGTTAATTGGGATTTGCCTGAAATGTCTGGCTCCAGATTTTCCCTTTTCATTAGTAAACGGTTGACTGTAGGATATATTTGCGAGAAATCCAGTTAAAACAAAATAAACCTTCGCAGTCCTGAGGTGCACATAAATGCACCGCTAAATCGGGACATGCTACGTTAGAGAGATTTAAGCTATATTTTGCTATGCCATGTTGTTGTATCGGATTTTATATATCGCGTAAAAGGCAGTGTTTAGTCTTTTAAAATGGATGACGATCCTAAACCGACATTGCGCGTATGATGACCACTAAACAGTGCCTTGGTGGAGAGAATGTAAATCAGAAAACCAACTTTCCTTGCTAAAAGAACAATCCGCACAAACCGTCCAGGCCAGATTAAACTGAAATAAGTAGTGATTTAAATTCTATTCCTAAGTAGCCGATTATTTGTACCCCTGTCATACTTAATCCTCTCGCATGGTTCATTAGGACGGAACCATGTAATTTTATGTGTAGACATTTATTTGAATGCCTGTTTATTCTTTTGATTAGGTTAGTGGTGTATATGATAGAGAACTGGATGAAATAATTGTTCCGAGTATCTTTGAAGCGATCAGGTTTTCTGTCTTCGCCACGTGGGACTGAATGTTACGGACTGAATGAGCTTTGCTCGTTGTCACTGAAGTGTTGCCATTTGAAATAAATATTAAGCCATCGCGGTCGCTGGTATAAGGAAACCGTTCGTGCACATAAACTACGGGTTTCTTTCTACAATAATATAACAGTATTGTAGGAAAATCGATTCTCCATACTAAAGTGCACCTTAGAGTACACTTTTTCATGCCTGCGCGAATACGCCTTGCTGTCTTTCCATAATTCCAATTAAAATTTACAAAATAAAAAGCGTAATTACTTATCCCACAACGTTTGCTTAAAACAGAGGAAGAAAAAAATTAGCATCTCACTGGTCGAAGACCCTCCTTTTGGACATTTAGGCAACATGGCTACTAATATTTCCCTCTTTTCCTCAATCCAATATGAATTCTCAATTGAATTTTGCCTGAACTCTACAGGACCGTTCTGGCAGCAGCTCAACGTAGTTTATTTTCAAAATGCTCAGTCTCCCTTGTGGCATCTGCGTAACTCCGGCAACGAGCACTACCAGTGGATGAAGTGAACCCTGATATGTTCGTCAACACGAGGACCTCCACTGAAGTTGTCTTACGGCAACATATATGAAGATGTTTTCAGACTGCCAAACGGGAAGTGGGATTCGTCAAGTCGATGAGACATTTGCCGCTATCCCCAGCAAAATCATTCATTCATAACGAGGTAGTAGCAGACAGTCTGCCGATTTTGGACTTGGGCATACAAAGACTGAGTGATAGCAGCCCTACAAAAGGCCTCTTTTCCAGAGAATCCAATATCGAAAATATCCCGACTTATGCCAGCAGCCATCCTGCAGTTCACCAAAGGGGCTACGTGCGAAGACACGTTCGCCGGGCCTAACGTGGTTGTAGCGGGGATGGTCTGCTTAGACAGAAACTTCTTCATCTGTATGGCTTTTCTCAATCTAATGGATGTGTAGCTTTCTGACAAGCGTCAGGTACAGTCTCGAGACCCCATCCCAATTATGAAAGAATACCTCAGCTATTCTAATCCCAATCATTTATTTACACCGCACCCTCGAAGTGAGCGTTCACTGCCCTGAAAGCGAGCACTCGTATAGAAGGAGGAGTAAAAATAAAGACATGCGCGCTGGAAAGGCTGCAACGTGACTGGGAGGTCTCGCAATCTGGTCGGCGAACGCACTTCTGCCACTTTCCGATCCCGGACGTCAGGCCAACAGATGTGTGCTTCATTGACAGAGCATGGAACTCGTAACTCTCAAGGAACAATAAACCCGGGTTCGAGTCCAGTGTTCTTCTGTCCTGGGTTTGTCAAACTGAGCAGCTTTTTCCGGAATGACTGCCAAATGAAGAGCACCGAGGCGCCAGAGTCTTTTTCGTCCTCAAGAATGACGCGATGAGCAGGATGCCCTGTCCGGCGCAAGACGTCGATGACCGTCTCATGACCATGGGAGTGCCCCTCCCCGAGGACGAAATGGCCATCGCCATTAATGCCCACCCCCGCCTCCCTTCCCACTAAATGATCAGCTCAAAGTTTTACCCAGGCCTGTACGTCGTCCTGACGGCTGTGACGAAGGTGGACAAATTGTTGCTTTTGAATTTCCTTGGAAATTAACTGCGAACGTGGAGTGGATCAGTATATTTAAGGTTTATACGCTCAGACCAAAGTTTTCGTGTATGAATATTTGTGCCGAAGTCCATCAGCCACATCGGATAACCGCGTAATATTCCTTAACCGTCGACAGGCAGCTAGTAGTATGCTTTAGGTGAAGGTGATTCCAAACTAACAGCTACCTGTGCTACTACATGTGTCGCTAGTATGGAACCACCTTGCCCTAAAGTAGACAAATAGATTGTCCTTGGTGACATCAACGTCCATGTCGTCATAGACCGAGTTTCCCGGCAAGGAGATCTCGGTAGATATGGGATCGACTCTCTCTTCCTGCGGACCTGTGCAGGACAATTCGTATCCAGACCAACACCCTCTTCCGCCTCCCGGTGCAGAAGGCGGCGATTGGCGGACACCCTGAATTGCGTCACTGGCATCTGCTGACTAACACCTACCAGGGTTTCAGATAAACGAGAAAGGGAGGCATCGGATCCCGAATGATTGGAAGTGCAACATTATGTGGGAGTCATTTCAGCCTGATTCTTCGTTCTCAGAGAGGGACCGAGCCTTCCAAGCCACTGTTTTTAGCGGCTCATGGTAGTTTATAAGTGTGTCAAGTTGTTTATAGTGAGAAATAGGGCGCCTCAAACGGCCAAATAGTGGACGCGCTAAACCAGCACGGGGGCCATATCGGCTTCTGGTTGACGTTGTCGGACTTGCGCGGTATCAGGACAGAGTCAAACAGATCGAAAACGGGATAGAACTCATTTGTTGGTAAACAGCCCCCTTACACGCAACACACGCATCTTCTCCGCAAACGATAAACCTGGGTTTCACTTAAGCGAGAAAGGCAGGGATGGGATCTCAAATGAGCGGGAGTGCAATGGAGGCCACATTACGAAGGAGACGTTGCAGCTCGGCTCTCCATCCTGAGGGGAGGACCGAGTTATCACACCAGTTGTTTACCTTCCAAGCCACGGCTTTTAGCGGACCGTGATAGTTAGTAGGTGCATCAAATTGCTTATGGTGAGGAATATGAGCTGAGTGACATGACGACGCAATCCTCAGTGTTTATCTCACTCTCTTGCTCTCTCCCGTCCCGTCTGAACCAATCAGCTGTCTGATGAGGAGATTGAAAGCACTGGCTGATGGACTTCGGCCCAAATAATCACATCAAATTTCAGTGTGCGCCAATAGACCTTACTTTAAACTTATTTACTCCGAGATAACGGTCAATTTCTGAGGAATATTAAGGACTGCAATTAGGTTTTCGCTTCCAGCGAGCGTTTGTGTTACATGAACAGACGAAAACAGAATTCGCAAAAACAAATGGTTTATACACTATATCACCTATTCATTAGAAGAAAGACAAAAGAATACTGCTTTTGACAGATTTATTTGATGTACAATGAAAAGGATAATGGCGTTACAATGAACAAGTGCTGTTATTGCAGTGTTATTTCGGTCAGATGTGCTTATGTAGCCTAACCTGTAGTAAACAAATCCCAGCCACCTATGATCCCGGACAAAGGGGAGAGGGAATTTTTACAGGGGGGGGGGCTGGGGAACGCACCGGTGACGAGATTAAGTAGTTGCATGCAAAAAGCTACGGGGAATACGCGGTTGTACTTTGAGTGGTTCAGATATATTTGCCCTAACCACTAACCCTAACACCAAAAGTATTGTGTCCATCAGGTGCGGCTACATAACCACATCATACCGTGGTTTCGATGAACTACGGATTTATACGCGGAGTTTCGGGATCTTGGTGTAAGTTACACAACTGGCAATTTCCCTGGAAAGAAGACTTTCTCCCAATAAGCGAAGTATAGGCATTTCAGTTCGGTTAGGTAGCCATATCATTGACGCCTTTTGAAACGTAATTATGCCGAAAAGAGCAATGCGTATATGTGGCAAGAGGGCAATGGTAGGCATCCCGTCATTTATGAAGTATCGCGCCGGACTAAAAATGATGAAATTCTGCATGGAAGCAATTGTTTCTTGTTTTTCCTGATGCGGATCCTTGAGAAATAACATGTGAACGAAACAAAGCTTACATACGTCACAGGCTATTTGCATGCGCGCAAAGTTCCCTGCGAAAATACAGTCAAATATATATTCATCAAGTCGTCCATTAATGTACTGATTAAAACACACACTTCGGTTGTCAAAATCCAAATATGGAACGTTGTAGCTACAGGACATATTATGTGACTCCCTCATGCTCGCTACAGTTGCAGCGCGTTTCTTTAATATCCATTGCACATTCTCGCTCATTGAGAAGTACGGACAATATATGCGCTCTATAATTAATGGTTCATTAGGCATGATGAATGATATTGTTTAAAAATACATTTATCAAATTTTTCTCTTTTATTAAACAGGCATGTGGCCTACTTTGAGTATTCCGGCAGGACTCTGCGGGCGTGAGAATGATACAAGCAAATTGAAACACTACAGTGGTAATAATGACACCCGGCTCCATTTTAAGTTATGTTTCTGTGGAGCGTATTTTATACGTATATAAGTGACCAATGAAAAAATTACAACAAACAAGTGCGTGAGGGTCAACCGGACTATGCTGTTTGCTGGACGATCCCACTAGGTGAAAGCCCTAACAGCAATGCACTGCAAGAGTGGGATCAAAGAGGACCGCAGTCGTAATTTTCTCTCCTTCTCTTAAAGTCAGTAAAATCACTAGACCGAAGAATCTGTTCTAACAAACCAGACATGCATTTTGCAGAAACTCTGTTTGTTTTCTTAAAATTCAGGACACTCTTGTGATCTTAGAATTCAGGATCATTTTTGTAATTTATAGAATGCTTTTGCGGCAATAAATTTTTTTCAGTGAGTCTGTAAATAGGGCATGCGCGACTTTGAAAACTGAGGGTTTTGTTCCGATACGGAGATTATTAATGGCATTTTGCCGAGGAATGAAAAGGCCGTTGACAGTAAACGTCCACAACCTGACGACACAATTTTGGTCACATCAGGTCTTTTAAGGGCTTCTCATATGCAATTGGCAGCCATTGATATGAACGTCAGAATACACAGACAATGTCGCCATTTCCAATCTGCGCTTTCATTTCAATGAAGTCTCAGGGCTCCAAGACACCCTCTTTGATAGATTGAGTCCGAAGAAGGCGACTGGAGGAAGGGGTGTATTAGTTGTTGTGAATCCACAGGCAGGGAAAAGCAACGGGTGGCTTCCTACTGACAGCCCATCCTTAACAGTAGTTTTTAAGGATGTACTTTCGGGGACTTCAAGTTACACAAGCAGGTCTTGTCTAAACGAGAGATGGCACTACGGTTGGCGGTTTATCACACTGCCATGAGTTATTCCTGCTCATAAAGTGCTGAAACTTATTTTGAGTTAACACGTTCCTTTAACTGTGGACGATCTGACTCTGTTCTACTCAGAATAGCAATGTAACAATCCGAACGCAACCTGTATGACATTCTTACTCAGGTGGAATCCGTGACTACTGAATGAAGCCTTGCGAACCTAGAGTTGGGGAACGGGTTGTTCTTGGCAGGCGTACAGGGGCTCCTGAGGTTTGTGAAGAAGGAGACATGGTCACTGAGACAAGAGCTTCATCCCCCTGAAGTTTCGGACCCATCATCTGAGGCAGAAACAGATACGGGTGGTTCATACACAAGGGTCGGTAGTATTTATAGGATTTAGTCGCCATACCATTGCATAACTATGAATATTCACGACTACTCCCTTCATCAGGTGTCATTGCACTTGATGTGATGACTGTTTGGTGGCCGACATTCGCGTCGATGTTGATGTGATTATTGCTCGACCATCCGATCCACCGACCCTGGCGTTGGGATCAGAGTTCACCTTTGCGCTCCCCACGCGGCTAATCACTCCGCCTAGGCGAAATCTCAGCACCGAGTATGGAAAGAGAAGGTCATTGCACTTGTTGGTGGACTGGGTGCCAGTGAACCATGACTCAAGCAGCTGCCGCCTCACGTGGTCGTCACATCTTGCGAAAATTTCGCCCCAAATTGAGAGCTCGCGTGTTCAGCCATTCCCGCTCAGAGCGCTCGTCTAGTATCTGTGACGCAGTTGCTTTGTCTGCAACTGCGCCTGATCCGATAAACGACTCCGGACGTTTCTTGCCGTAGCAGCAGGTCCTTCGGCTTCATTAATTGACGCCTTATGGCTGCCTCTGGTCTGTGTGCAAATCCAACCCCAGGTGGTGCAAGAAGGCGGCTGACAACTTCCGTAACGTTTTTGACATACGGAGGCTCTCGTCAAAATCTGGAGTCCGTGCGGATTGGCCTTACGTCCCCTTTGCGTATGCACCGGTTGACGAAGTTGCGCGGGTATCCATTGGCTTTGAAGACCCGTCGGAGGTATTGTAATTCGGCAATCTTCTCTTCCAGCCCACTGCAGTGCGTTTCGACACGCCAATAGATCGTCCTTACATAACTACATTTGTGGCTGATTGGGTGGGTGTTGTTGAAGATCAGTACATGCATCGTATTTGTCGCTTTCATGAAAACTTTGGTATTTAGGCCACCACAATCTTTGCAGCATACAACGATCTCTAGGAGGGCCAGCTGGTTGTTCTCCTCCTCCCCCTCCATCGTAAATTTTATGTCCGGGAGGATCGCATTCAGATCTTCTTTGAATATCAGCAGTTGATCCTGATCGATAACCACGAAGGTGTCATCCACAAACCGGGCAGAGAAATTTGGTCTGTGATGTTGGAAAACCAGTGACACTAACTGTTGCAGGAACGCCTCGGCGATGAATCCTGAAATCGGCGAACCCATTGGTGTGCATTTCACCTGTTCGCAGACTGTCCATCGAACATAAAGTACGTCCTGCGACAGAACTTCAGGTGCCGAAAGACTTGGGCATGTCCAAGGCGATTCTCCGTTTCATCGCACTTGCTTCGCTGGAGCAGCTCGATTGTCTCGATCGCCAGGTTCTTGGGATAGAAGTAAAAATTGCTGTAACATCTAAAGATACCATGACCTCAAATGGACGGAGACTTACTCCTTAGAGTTACTCCAGGAATTTTGCTGACGAAGACACCGTGGTGTCTGACACAGCAGTCAGGAACTTGAGACGCCGGAACAGCCACTTAGCCAGTACGTACTTCGGAGTACCTTTGAGCGACACAATGGGTCGGAGAGGTGCGGCCTATTTGTGCACCTTAGAGCGGCCATAGGATCGAAATATGGGAGTAATATTCTAGGACAGTAATCGTGTAACTTGGGAATAAAGGACGATGTAAAATAGAGAAGGACGCTACATGCACTACAGTGTCATCCGGTCTGCAGTGGTCGCCTTTTCCACCACGCAGTTATGTTTCCCATGACACCTCTGACACTTACACTTCCCTTCCCCTTCTAAATGTTTTCCATATCTTTTAGGCAGAGTTGACTGAAAAAAACACTGAATACTAGAATCACGGCGCACTGTGATCGCTTTACCCGAATAGCGGTCAGTCTTGTAGTGCAAACACCTTTCCTTCCTCTCGGATAATAAGGTCAATGAAGTTTAACTGTTGTCCTTCCATAGCCCGTATTTCAAAGATAACACACTGGCAGGGATTTTTGTCCGCTGCCCGCCGTAGTTATTGGCGACCGACGTTATCTGGCAGGTTCAGTGCGGTCCACTTTCCCCAGTTGTTATGACCCGACAGGTCAGTGGAACAGAAAGCGAGGCGGTTCGGAAAACAAACATCTTATTAAGAGCCTGCAAACAAGGGGTCCATCTCTTATCCAAACTCGTATTTTGTACTTGGTCCTTCGAGCGTTCAGGAATACTCGGACCCGTCGCGTGTCAAATCGTGACGATCGTCCTAAAAGCATCTGACCTGTCCCTTGGTGGTCTTTGATTGGTCGGTTCATGGGTGAGAATATCTTGTGAGGAAATATCGAATATTCGAGCAGCCGCACGCATGAGTAGAAGCATCACGCCTGCTGGATGCTGCAGCATATCCTAACCGCCTGTCCGAGTAAAGATGCTAAGTCCGACTTGGCCTGAAACACGACGAGTGGTTCCGCCGTCGTTTCACCATAGGCTGTGACTCTTCACCGTTTCCACTGTATACAACATCTCCTGTTTTTTAAAAGCTGGCCTTCTACCTGTTCTTCTTCTTCTTCTTCTTCAGATCCTCATGGTCCACAAACGGTCCCTGCACTGCTCAAAAGTAGCTAATTCATCGATGTTATTCGTGTGCTTTGTGAAGCTAATTTCGTTGCCTCCGATGGAGACTGCTTTGCTAGTGTATCTCTAACGTTTTTGCTGCAGTATTTGGAATTGGCTATTTACGCGTGGATTCCTTCGACCACTAAAGGTCCCAGCGTCCTCGAAGAAGTTTGAAGGCGTTCAACGTAGCCCGCTAGTAGACAGGAGTTACTACCAAACGAGGCACGTTTATCTGATCTTCAAGTCTTTTCTCTGAATCACGGACATTTAAGAGGCGACCCGATGCCAAACACCAGGCATAGTGAGCGGTCAGAACTGCTGCTCTGTATCTGGGGTCTTCTTCGAGTTAACAGCTACAAGGAGCCTGTGAGATCACTCAGTCAACTGCATGTGACCAGCTCCAGGCTGAACACATGGAAGTTCTTTTTCTCCAACGGAGTGGTTGATGCTTGGATATCGTCTAAATACATAACTATTTCTGCGTCCTCTGTGGCTTAAAAGAGGAAAGTATAACAGTATATCATTATACATCATAATGCCGCCGGCCGGTATCGTTCTTACGATCTTCGCCAACACGATACTACTGCCAATATTTCAGCAGCGTTTTTTTTACATTTCGTCATTATTTGAAAGACACTGCACACGCATAGTGACATTCGCTTTCGTCTCCGTAGATAACTGAGATCGTATTCCTTTTTCTATGGCACAACAGTGCACAGACAGACTGCCGTACAACGTTCTTAGGAACGCCAGTGTTTTTACTACTTGGAATAACACGTTTATTTGTACAGTATGAGTACGAAACCCCGCCGCTCTTCGTTGGATACTGCAAATGCTTTTGAGGCTGCCTGTTGGCCGTAACGCGTGCTGTCATCCCGTCGTAGAATCGATGCACCATTTGCGTGCATTGCTCAGGGCAACCGAATTCCCGCTTGAATTTCCACAGTACATCGAGATTTGCCGAGCCGACAGCTCTCATCAGGTTCACATCGGTAGTGTGGACGTGGGTCCGCACTTACCAACATTCCTTTTAAGCTGTCGAACACCATTTTGGTGGTTCCGCTGCGGCGATGGAGGTCCCGCTGACTTTCCGGCAGAAGCCCCTGTTCGAGATGGCCTTTGAAACGAATGAGGATCTTCCAGGAGATATTGAGCAGCGGGGTTCCCTTGTGGTTACCATAGAGTTGCAGATTCCCTTTATACTCGTAAAAGTGGCCGATTGTTGCTTCGCTGTGGCCACATCTCCTGGGATTGCGTCGTGAGTCGATCCATCCTCAAGGACCGCTGTGCTTGGGAATTTCAGCGGGGATCGCGACTGATTTCAATGCTTCCCTACTGGAGAGTTGGTGCACAATTCAGTGTTTCGCTGGACGACTGCAAAGAACCTAGGCTGTTGTTTTTCCAACTCGTAGGAACCTATCGGTGATGGTGTCGGAGATTTTAGATGAGCGACGGACGACACTTCTGAAGTGCCCTGCCCATCGTTTCAGAATCTGCGACCTCCCCGTCTGAAACGCACTTTCATAGGAAGTGAACAGTGGTCCTGCCCCTTCATTTGACGAACCATAGACTGCCTTGATGGGGGCCAAATACTTCTTTTTTTCATTGCAGTCAGCGCTCCCCTAGATTTTCTCGGCATCCCGTGGCTGCCTTATTCGCTGCTGCACGAGACGGAAATAGCGCAAGAAGGCCACCTCATTGACGTCGGGCCGATGGTTCATGTAGGTATTGTACAACCTGTGCTGTTCGGCGAAATTATTGTTGGTGTCTGCGCCGTTGTCATCGAATTAGTTCTTGTGTTGACGACATGCGCGTTTGAAACCGTCCAAAACAGCTGGATGCATAGCATTCTGCGATTCACACTACCGATCGCCCACGGTGGCGTTGTCGTCCGGAGCCGGCAGTTCTCTCATATGTTGGGCTACATGATTGTTGAAGTGTGAGCGGTGGACAAACAAACTCGACAGGATTGTATTGTACCAACTTGATAGTCGCCTACATTGTGAACTCCTGCGAGGTCTAAGTTACATCCTGACCTTGGAGATGGCGAGACATTGGTCTGTTCAACTGTCGGTGTCGCACAAAACCTTGGTCGCCAGCACGACGAGTCTCGCCTCCGGAGTAGAACGTAGTCCAACAGCTCTTACCACGGCCATCGGAGGTGCATCCAGTTCGCCTTCTTTCGCGTCAGTGGGCAAAAGGAGGTGTTGGTCCGGAGGAGGCGGTGTTCTAGCAGGTTGGCAGGAGAAGAGGACCGTCGTCGTTGCAGTCTTTGCTGTCATAGCAGCAATAGCATGAGATGCTTTCCTCACAGATGTTTTGATGCAAACATCGATGAAAGGCATTATAAGGAACCTTGACAGATTCATGTTGCGTAATGAGTCAGAGCGATTTCAGATCCAGCTTAACAAATGAAACTCGCCCGAAATTGACACAATCTCATGGTCCCGTTTTTGGTTCAATAGTGTGATGCGATCAGCAGTCCATGGTGGGTATGTGGACAGGATTTTGCGGCATTTTTCTAGGACACGTATTCGAACACCTGGTGTGGTATGCAGGTAGTCAAGGACTCCCTAAATAAGGTTGTCAGGATTTAACATGGTTCGCGGTAAAGTGAGGTCAGCAAACAATCCTTATCATCCGTAGTTAGTTATTGGACTCTATGCAGCTCTTCCCAAAAAAGTTCGCGAAGGTACAAAGGGAGAGGACAGGCTAATCAGTTCATTATTCTTAGTGTAGTTCCTAATTTAGACACAGTTTGTAGGCATTGGCAAGGGACAAGCTGCAAGAGATCGGGTCGAAATCAAGCGGATTGGACAACGATCCCTCAGTAACATCAAGTGTCTGAGTTTTGACCATGGATAGCACATAATTTATGTCACATTTTTCAGGGAACTCGAGAATCGGGAGGACTGTTATAGAAGATCTCGAAGAAAGTTGTCATTCTCGTAGTGCACATCCCAGATCTTGACATCTGGCATAGTTCTTTTCCATTAATCTGCGCCGATATATTCATGCATACAACTCAGTCTAGATAAACGACGGCATTTAAGGGCATGCTATCAAGCTTTTCTTAAGTGCTTTTTTCCACTTGTCGGTGTGTTCGTTCCAGGTTACTGTAAAGTGTTGAACGCTGTTCTTGCTTGTGTTTCAAATGCTGATACATTTTATATACATACTGAATATAGCTCAGTTTGCTTGTAATTGTTCCTGGGTGTTTCGTCAAAAACGGTAGGTCTTGGATGTTTTAATCTTTGCCCTGTTGCTCCGTTGAGGTTTTTTTACTTTACGCTGCGCACCGGCGTCTCTGCTCACTTATCTACCGAGTATCCTTAAGCTCTCTGTCCGCTGCCAGCACTAGCCACGCTTAGCCCCGCCTAGCCCCTGACGTAAGTTATGTCGTTCCCGCGAACTAACGAACTACGGCTTACTAACCTCATAAACGGAGAGAGGTAAGGAAGGCCAGTACGTGAATAAAGTTAATATTCAAAATGTGCAACGACCTGACCAGAGAGCATGCAAGCGGCGCGAAGCTTACAAGCGGCGGTGTCCTCGTCACGTTAAAACAAATGCTACAGTAAAACAAACGTGACAAGATTGTCAAAGGTCAAGTAGTCAAGTACTTCAGCACAGTACCCCCTCCGAGATCGGAGGGCGGCGTGAACGACGCCGGAGGACATACAAAGGTCTAGGAGAAATGAGTAACTAGACGATCGGGAAAGTGAACGTGACGTCCACTGCGGGTGATATATGCGGGAGGCACTGTTGGAGGCATCTGAGTAGGTGTTGTAGTTGACAAGTTAAGGGTGGAGGAAGAGGTTGAAGTTTGATGCTGCGAACAAGAAGGAAGAGGAAGTATACGGGACGGAGGGATAGGTGGGGAAAGTGTAAAAGGAGTGGGAGGAAGTATGGGGTCAGCACATGCTTGTCCTTGAGACACGTCCGGGGGCTCCTCTGCAACAGCAGCCTTGACCCGGTCGATGCTGACTACGTCCTCTTTGTCACCTCGCAGGATCCGAAAGGTCTTGCTGTTACGTGCAAGCACACGGAACGGTCCTTCGTATGGTGATTCTAACGGCTTCCGCACACGATCACACCGAACGAGCACATGGGTGCAGTTGGCTAAGCCTTTTTCAAAATAAGGCTCGGTCGATGGAGCTCGAGGTGGAACCGGGGAAAGAGAGCGCATGAATGGTCGCAGACGATGCACAAAATTTTCGGGGATCTCTTCGGCACAACGAGAGGTTGGGGTGACCACCGCACCAGGGAGTCGGAGTGCAGTGCCGAAAACCAATTCGGCTGCGCTGCAGTCCAAGTCTGACTTCAGTGCCGCACGAATGCCAAGAAGTGCAACGAGTACATTGTCTGACCAGTTTTCGGGATCTTCTGCGGCACGCAGTGCAGTTTTTAGCTGGCGGTGGAAACGCTCATCCATGCCGTTGGCAGCTGAGTGGTAGGCCGTCGTCCGAATACATGTGCAGCCAAGGAAGTTGAGGAGAGTTTGGAAAATCGTGGACTCAAACTGCGCGCCTTTATCAGTCGTAATCATGGATGACGCACCGAATATGGCTACCCAACGACTGACGAAGGCTTTCACGGTGGTCTCAGCTTGCACATTCGGTAAAGGAATGGCTTCCGGCCAACGGGTATAGCGATCAACGCAGAGAAGGTGAGTATAACCATTGGATGGAGGTAAAGGACCTACGACATCTAAGTGCATATGGTTGAACTGTGCATCGGGGCTGGGGAACGTGCCCGTTGGAGACTTGTTGTGGCGTTGAACCTTGTTACGTTGACAGCAAAGGCACGATCGTGTCCAAGCTTTCACATCCTTGTTCAACCCACGCCATACGAACCTTTCCGCGAGGAGCTTCTGTGAGGCTCGAATCCCAGGATGGGAGAGTCCGTGGAGAGTTTGAAAAACAGCTCGACGCATCGAAGCAGGCACATAAGGGCGATGAAAAGGAGTCGATACGTCACAAAGGATTGTGCCAGTGCCGGTGGTCAATGGGACGTCAACTAATTGAAGACTGTCAACAGACTCGTCGCCAGGGCATCCAACACGTCGTTGTTCAGCCGCCATAGCACCAAGATCAATCCCGTGTAAGAGGTGAAACGCCGAGAGGGAAGGTCTGGACAGCATGTCGGCCACCGCATTCTTCGGGTCATCAATGTGGCGGATGTCGGTGGTGAATTGCGAGATGTAATCCAAATGAGCAATCTCTCTCGGTTTATATTTGTCAGAATGGGATCGGATGGCAAATGTAAGTGGTTTGTGGTCTGTGAAAATTGTGAAGTCACGGATGGCCTCAACCTTGGAAGAGAGGGGACGCAAACCTTGTGCATCGACATGGTGACCAAGAAAATCAAGGGACGGCACACCCAGAACACACTTCGAAGGGTTAATGGCCACGCCAAACTGATCGAGGCGGTCAAACACTAAGGCAAGATGCACTTTGTGTTCCTCGGCATTTCGACTGGCCACCAAGAGGTCATCGATGTAAGCGTACACAAACGGAAGACCACGTAGGACTCGGTCAATTAACCTCTGAAATGTTTGGGCAGCATTGCGAAGACCAAATGGCATGCGAATAACTTCGAACAGGCCGAATGGTGTGCTGACGGCAGTTTTGGGAACATCCTCAGGAGCGACAGGAATCTGATGGAAGGCCCGAACAAGGTCAATCTTCGAGAAAACCGATTTGCCGAAAAGAGCTCCAGCAAAATCTTGAAGATGAGGGACGGGATAACGATCCGGTACGGTCGCATTGTTGAGGGCGCGATAGTCACCACAGGGTCGCCAGTCGTCTGATGTCGCCTTGGGCACCATATGCAGAGGGGACGCCCATGGACTCTCGGACGGCCGAATTATGCCCAGTTGCAGCATGTGCTCAAATTCGGCCTTCACCGCTTGCAGACGAAACGGAGTCAGTCGTCTAGGCCGTACAAATACTGGGGGCCAGAGGTGCGAATGTGGTTGACAACGTCATGCTGGATCTCACCACTGCGAAACTGGGGTTTGATTATGTTGGGGTGTTGGAGGAGCAGGTCTCGGTATGGGCAAGCAATACCTGTGTCCAGAACAAATAAATTGCAGGAGTCATTAAAGGGTGTAAGACCGCGGACAGAAAGACCAGTTGTACGGTCGAGGAGAAAGGAACGCCGACAGTCAACAAGGAGATCAAACTCAGCTAGGAAGTCGGAACCAAGGATCGCATGAGGCACATCGGCAATCACAAATATCCAGGAGAATGATCGACGTAAACCAATGTTTAGCGTTAGGGAACGACTACCAAATGTGGAAATGGGGGAACAGTTTGCAGCTTGGAGATGTAGACCAGGGCTGGGACAGCGACGGTCAACTGAAGGTGGGAGAACCACGCTGATCTGGGCTCCGGTGTCCACCAGGAAACGCCTGCAAATCACATTGTTGCAGACATAAAAGGTGCGACCAGAGCTGGGAGAGCCAGAGAAAATGATCGCGTCTATTCTCTGGCAGGCTGGTTTCCCTGTTTCGATTTAAATGAACAAGGGGAAGAACATTTGCGAGCCGTGGCGGCAAAGTTTGCGTGATACCAACACTAATTGGCTGTGCGAGGTCGCGAATGTGAACGATGACGGCTGGGTGAGCGGCTATAGGTAATGCGAGAAAGCGGTAGTTTTAGGGAGGCTATCTCATTCGCCATAGCCGACATCTGTTGCAGTAACTGCTCGTTAACCGTTGAAGAGGAAGTGGGAATCTGAGCAACGGAAGGTGGCTGGAACCGTTGAACCTCTAACATTCGGTCTGCCATTTCAGCAAGATGTGAAAGTGTAGGGTCTTGCGAGCCGGATGCCAAAATCGTTCGGACATCTGCAGGCAGCCGCTCTATAAACATCTTTTTAACGACTTTCTCGTCGACCTGCATGTCTCCTAAGAGAGGACGCATTCGTCGGAGAAGTTCTGAGGGCTTCCGTTCGTCCAGTGATTCCTCTTTGATCAACTAGTGGTAGCGTTGTCGGTCAGATACAGCATTGAGACGAAGGATTTCCGCCTTCAGAGCAGAATAGGGAACGTCTGCAGGAGGTTTCACTAACAAGGGTTGAACTTGTGAGATAATAGGCAGAATAACATTACCGACAAAGACAAGGGTAATGTTATTCTGCCTATGTATCATGCGCCGCTGTGCGGCTGCTGGTTGGGCTCGAGAGAGAGCCCTTAAGGCACAACGGAACGAGCGAGTTCCGTATGAACGATCGGTGAGCGCCCCCTACCATTGTGAGATAATATTGGCAGGGAGAACCTCCACAAGTTTGTGGTATTTCGACAACTCCTTCGTAGTGTTGGCGGAATAAAAGGCTGACTCAATGCGGATAAAATAAAGTTCAGGGGCGTGTTGCCATAAATCATGCAAAGTGAAATGGACGGCATGAACAGACTCGGCAGGAACGTCAGGTTGTTGAGTTGAGGAAGACATAATAAGCAAAATATAGGTAGCACAATATCGTGAAAAGGTAAGCGGGAAATGTAAATGAACTAAAATTTAGCAAATAGATACAGGACGTTAAATCAGTCAGTCAGTGTATTTGAGGGAAATAGGCTTATGCCTTTTGAACTCCCTACTTGAACATAAAAAATCGATAAATTAGCGGAATGTGAAGAAATTATTGCAGGAAGTGTATGCAGGCATTGATTCACATATGACACTGGTCTCATGGCTAAAAAGTCACATAGACCGCTTGGTGCTGTAGCATATGTCCGTCAAGTCTTCATTTAAATGTCGCCACAGATGGAGACATGACGACCGTCTCGGGCAGATTATTCCACGGTTCCACGACACGGTTGGAGAAGAAATATTTTCTCACATTCAATCTACCCTGGGGGTCACGTAGCTTGAAGGGATGTGCCCGGAGGTAAGTTGTTGTGGCAAGTTGGTAAAAGTCATCGCACCGAAGGGCACAAGCCCAGCCACGCACGATACGGAAAGTTTGTATCAAGTCTCTGCGCAGCTGCCTATAACTCAGAGGATAGAGATTAAGGCTAGTTAAGCGAATCTCGTATGGCAGTGCACTCCGACCTCTTATTAATTTCCTTGCTCGCCTCTGCACCGTTTCGAGTAGATTGTAATCCTGATGCGTCCATTGTCTCCAGGCCTAAATTGCGTATTCGAGATGTGGCCTTACAAACGTGCCGAAGACTTTGGAGAAGCAGTCTTCATCGAAAATTGTGAATGCCTGCTTGATGGCATATAGCATTGAAGTTGCGGCCTTGGCCGCCTTACAACATTGTGTATAAGGCTTTAGGCTGTCTGCAACCCTGACTCTGAGATCTTTCTGCGTTTCTGCATCTCGAAGTGGTATTCCGTTCAGATGGTATTGCTGCGTACTAGGGGTCTGATTTCCGAGGCGCAGTATAGTACATTTGTTCAAATTGAGGGACAAGAACCATCTGTGGGACCACTCGTCCAATCGACAAAGATTTTCTCGGAAGTTGGTCTCATCGGCAGCATTCTGGATGACTTACCAAATTTTTATGTCATCCGCAAACATGGCACTATCACAGTCCAACCCAGATACACAATCATTGATGAACAAGAGAAAGAGGGTTGGTCCGAGCACTGAACCTTGTGGGACTGCACTCTTTAGGAATGTGCGCCTTGATTGCTGTTGTTCTACGCAGACAATTTGGGAGCGGCCGACGAGGAAGTTCTCGGTCCATTTGAGAAGTTTGCCGCCGATGTCCATAATTCTCAATTTGTGCAGGAAACGCTGGTGCGGAACACTGTCGAACGCCTTCTGGAAATCAATATAGGCCACATGCACAGTGTGTTTTGCTTCGAGTGCTCTTGCCCAACTTTGCATTGTATATAGCAAGTTCGTTACAGATGATCTTCCCCTACGGAAACCATATTGTGCATTGGACAGGAGATTGTGACTTTCCAGATAAGTCATCAACTCCTTTTTGATGATTTTCTCCATCACTTTGAAGCAGATTGATGTCAGACTGACGGGTCTGTAGTTCGTTGCAAGTCATTAAATGTCATTAAATGTTACAGAAGGAAAAAAACTTGAGTCTGTGCTAACGTCGGGAGTCATCAATGACGTAAGTTATGCTGTTCCCGTTCACTTATCTACCGAGTATCCTTAAGCTCTCTGTCCGCTGCCAGCACTAGCCACGCTTAGCCCCGCCTAGCCCCCTCAAAAATGGCGGGGCTAGAGGGGGCTTTGAAGGTGCTTGGCAGGGCTGCATAAGGGGCTGTGGCGGGGCAGTCAATGCGACAGCCCCGCCTGGCCCCACAAACGGAATAAAATTTACAGTAACGCGGGGGCAGCAGAAGATCAAGTTTATTAACGCAAAATGGCCATTTAAATTAATTTAATTTATTAAATGCCAGTTTACAGGCATTGTCAAGGGAAGCGATTAAACACAACAGCCTTTGGACCTAGTCAACCTATCATTAACCCTGCCATCACCAGCCCCGCCTTATCCCCTCAAATATGGGGGGGGGGTCTCGAGGGCGCTATGAAGGGGCTTGGTGAGGCTGTGGAAGGGGCTGTGGCAGGGCGTTTAACGCGACAGCCCCGCCTGGCCCCACCAGCGAAAAAAATGCTCAGGGGACGCCAGATTTCCGCCTACTTCCGGCACTCCTTTTAAATATCGACCTGTATGATGAGTCCTCTGAGACGCACAAACAAAATACCTTCCGGTAGAAGTTTCAGAGCTCAGAATAGGCATCTCTCGTTAGGGGGATTGATTGCCAACTGCTGTCGACTTTGAGGGAAACTCATAATCAGGCTCTTCAGTGGCTTCATAATATGCCTTCATCTGGCGCTTAATGCGCTTGTATATGGTGATTCGGTGATAGCCACAGTAATTACGCTTCATAATTGCTTTGGATATCCAGTAAAAAATGATAAACAATTTGCATAAGTGGACAATGAAAACCAATCCTAGATAGTACATACATAGACATACAGGTCGACAATGTGAACTGGTTGGCGAGTAAATACCAAAACAATTGGCGTAAGATACATAAATTAACTATGACAGTTATTAAGAGCATGAAAACAACGTTGATTGAAGCACGATATTATCCGCGACCCTTGGGCGTAAACGAATTCTTTTTCCGCGATTTATAAGCCACTTTTGATAAATTAGCTCTTTTAATGCCAAATAAGGTACAATGAGTGGTGGTTTGAAACATCACTTTCGATGCAAATACGCTTCAAAATGTTTCAATCCAGAGGGGGCTCTGGTTCCACCTAGCCCCTTCCCAGTGCCGCCTATGAAGGAGGAATGTGCTGGCAGGGTCGGGTTTCGACCCATGTAAATTTTTTGCAGAATTTTATTCTGGCAAATTAATAAATCGGCTTTTTGCTACACATCCCTCCATACCTCACCATGGGAATACATGTATCTGCAGTGTTTGGGCATCCAGTTGAAGCCCGAGCCCGCAGAGCATCGAGGATAGTTGATTCTGCCAGAAATAGTTTACAGTAGTTTAGTGTATTTAAGGATATTGGACAGTGCCTTTAAATACGGCATTCAATTCCATTTAAACGCATTGCCAAAATGCTCTTGACAAAACACATATCCTACATAATGTTATTTTGGAGTCGCGTGACTGCTGTCCGTAGTCGTCTAATATGGCATCGCCTGCATGCGAAAAATGGAGTGAAAGAAATCGAATTGTGTACATGTCACAAGATTTGGGAAAATAGACCTGATCGCAAAAGGATATTTAAATATTTCAGAGACGAATAAGGCTTCACAGTTAACTAACTTGTTTGAAGTTGAATAAATGTCAGCACTAGGTTCAGTCGCCAGAAAAATGTACTTATAAAAGGAGTACCCGAATCAACGGCAGCAGTTCCAAAGGAGAGAGTTAAGCATGACTTAGACCTTCTTCAAGTGTATGCGAAAACTTTGTTAAGAGACGATGAGTCATTAAGTGTTCTCAAAGCATTCCGAATTGGGAAGAGTCAGTCAGCATTCGGTTCCAATTCCCGGCCTCGACCCCTAAAAGTCATTTTGGAGACTGAAACGCAGGCCCAGCTTCTGTTACAGAGAAAATCATCTCTACGGGGTCAGCATCATGAAGTTTTTTTTTTCAGCCGGATTACGAGCCAAAAGAGCGAATGAAAATGAGAGAGCTGATGACGGAGCTGGAAAAGCGGAGAAACAGCGGCGAAACACACCTAAAAATCAAGAATGGACAAATAATTCAGGTCCAAAGGACATTTCTCTGGCCGAAGGCCGTCATTCTGACAGCCTAACCGATGCAAAGGTGCCAACTCCTGAGGCTGCTCGAACCAGTGGCCGCTGTCTAGAAATCTACTACACTAACTGTCAGAGTCTTCTCAACAAGCTAGATGAACTCAGATTACTAGTTTCTGAACAGAAGCCACACATAATTGTCCTAACAGAGACATGGTTGACTGAGGAAATTAGTAGTAGCGAAGTCAGAATTGAAGGCTACCAACTGTTCCGTTGTGGCAGATTTCACCGTAGAGGTGGAGGCACAGCTATTTATGTGTCAAATGAAATTGCGTGCTGTCAACGAGAAATATCCGATCGTGCACCCCGAAATTTTGAAATAATTTCATGCAAGATATGCATCAAACAATTACCGACACTGAACCTGTGTGTTGTCTATCGGCCTCCCAGCTGGAATGAAATCGCCGATATGGAATTACTTAGTGCACTGGAGTTGTTATGTAAGCAGGGGAACTTACTACTTCTGGGTGACTTCAACGCTCCAGGAATAGACTGGAACATTCCCCTAACAAACGCCCCGTCCACGTCATTTGACCACAAGCTACTACAACTCTCCCTGAATGAATACCTCATTCAGCACATAAAATTCGGAACAAGAATGAGAGAAGAACAACGATCTAACTGTTTAGATCTCGTTTGCTGTAAAGAAGAAGGACTCATAAGGGAAGTGAATCCACAACCTCCACTCGGTTTAAGCGATCATATTGCTTTTACCTGCGTGTGCTCTCTCCTATCCAACCAACAACCAAAAATCAAGACGCGTAGAAATATTTGGAAGGGTGACTTTAACGCAATGAGACGCACTCTTTTGGAGGAAACCTGGTTGGTCAACACAGAAGATTCAGACGAATTTTGGCAATACTTTCGCGGGATTATAGAGCGTCTGATTGATTCCCATTGTCCAATAAAAATGACAAGACCATGTATGCGACCGCCGTGGGTCAATCCGACGACAAAAAAGACCATGAAGAAGAAACAGAGACTCTGGAAAAAGTATTTGCAACTTCTAGATCCAAGGTCACTCGCCGAATATAAGGATCAGCGCAATAAATGCCGCAAAGAAATACGGGTTGCTAGAAGTTCTTTCGAGCGTCGACTGATAGCAGAATCCATTACATGTCCCAAGAAGTTTTACGGGTACATCCGCAGTAGGAGGAAACATAGGGACCAAATTGCGTGTCTAAGGGATAGCCTCGGAAACTTATTAGTTGAAGGGTCACAGAAAGTGCGATTACTGTCTCAGTTTTTGCAATCGGTTTTTACGGAAGAGTCCCTAGAAGACAATCAGCAGTTTGAAATGGACCGAGACAGCCGGGAGCTTCAAATGCGCCAAGATATTGCCGTCATTGAAACCGTCGCCTTTTCCGTGGAAGAAGTCAGACGAGTCCTCAGTCAAATAAAACCTGATAAGTCTCCTGGACCCGACGGAATTCCCAGACTAATACTTAAGGAGCTATCAAGGGAGCTGTCAAAGCCTCTTTCGACTCTCTTTGAGCTGTCAATGAGAACAGGAAGGCTGCCCTCACAGTGGAAGACAGCTAACCTCGTTCCATTGCATAAGGGAGGTAGCAAGGTGACAGCAAGCAGCTTTCGACCTATTAGCTTAACTTGCCTCCCTTGCAAAACGATGGAAGCTATAGTAAAGAACGCTATACAGCAATTTTGTGAAGAAAATAACATATTGCAGGATTTTCAACATGGCTTCAGGAGAGGACGTTCCTGCCTCTCAAATCTGTTAACTTGTCTGGAAATCTGGACCAGGGCTCTAGAAGAGGGTTTTGAGGTCGATGTCGTGTACATCGATTTCCGCAAAGCTGTTGACACTGTCCCACACCAACGTCTTCTTCACTAATTGAGCGACATCGGCATCCGGGGAGATCTTCTGAACTGGATTAGGGCGTTTCTGGTTGGTCGGAAACAACGTGTCTGTATCGGGGATGATATGTCAGAATGGGTGAATGTGACCAGTGGTGTGCCGCAAGGCTCAGTTCTGGGACCATTGCTCTTCATCCTTTACGTTAACGACAGTCTTCAGGAACTCGACTGCGGCAAAATAATGTTTGCAGACGACGTTAAGCTCTGGCAAGTCATTAAGGGTCCGAATGATCAGAGATCCCTTCAAGATAATCTGCACCGACTGCAAGCGTGGTCGAAGAAATGGCTTCTAGATTTCAATGTGGAGAAGTGTGCCGTCCTTCATCTGCGTCCAACCAACTCTCATTCAAATGAGAGTCTGAGGACATATCACCTGAAAGATATAAGGCTCCCCGCAGAATCTTCAGCGAAGGATCTCGGGGTTTGGATAAAGAACAACCTGAAACCAACACTGCAGTGCCACAAGGCTGCAAAAAACGCCATGGGAGTGCTGCATGCAATAAAAAGGGCTTTCGTAAATTTTGACCAAGACCTTTTTGGGAGAGTTTACGGCACATTTGTTCGGCCCCACTTAGAATATGGCATATAAGCATGGCGGCCATGGCTGGTAAAGGACCAAGAATGCCTCGAACGGGTACAACGGCGTGCAACAAAGCTGGTAAACGGTCTAAAAAGCCATTCATACACAGACAGACTGAATTGCCTTAATTTATTCCCTCTGTGTTACAGGCAGCAAAGAGGTGATCTTATCCTCGTCTACAAGGTAATACATGGCCTTGAGTATGGACTTAAATTTGAGGACATGTTTCAGTAGCACCTTTCACCCAATCATCGTGGTCACTCCATGAAGTTACGGACAACAATGTCCAGGCTGAATCTCCGTTCTGAATTTTTCACGCAGAGGATAGTGGAGAAATGGAACGATCTCCCTCAGTCAGTCGTGGAGGCTACATCCCTGCAACTCTTCAAGAAAAGCTTGGATGATTATTTGTGTCCCCTGTTTTCCCTCGACAGTCTGAATCTGAATTAATACCCCTGGTCCAGACAAATATCTTCTCTGAGACAATGCTACTCAAATGAACCAAGTACTGTTTTAATAGTGAACATTTTTTGTTCGTGTACAGTTATTCTAACGAGCTGACATGTAATCAATAGGGTTTTCAAAGGCTTTGCCTATTATCCTTACCAAATAAACTGAAATAAACTGAAACTGAACTGACCTCAGAAACACACAAACAGGTGGGTGCGCAGATATTCAAATCAAAATAGAACAATTGGAAAAGGAGCTTGCTGATTTAAGGACGCTCGTGAAACAGACCGTAGTCGGCCAGAACGTGTCCAGTGTTAGAATCCCAAAAACGAAGAGCAAAACGCGAAAAAATATCTCCTCGGGGGAATCTTCAAACACGAGTAGCAACTCAACAGCCAAAACCGCAGACGCCGGTAACAGCAGGACAATGAAAACGAAGCCACCGATAAAGGGAGAGTCGATTCCCACGCACGATGTCTTAAGCGATGTCGCAAAAAAATTACCTATCGCGGAAGCCATCTCACCTAAGCCTCTTGCTGTAATTGATGGGATTTCTGTTCTGCCTGGAGACGATATACCTGGGTCATCCAGTCTACTGTTGCCGTCTTGTTCTGGCAACCACCCCGAGCGCACTACAGAGCACGTATCTGAATGCGAAGACATTAACCCGTGGGTAGAGGGGAGAGAGAAACGCCATGACAGGATTCTGAAGTCACAGCCAGCCCTGATGGGTTGCTCGGGACAGTCGGTAGACAGTAAAAGTGTGCGTCCAAGCGATGACTCCGTAAATCGTCCTCGCCCACATGCAGCGCATTCACCGGAAGGACAGAGTAAGGAGGACCATGCTCGCCAGCAGTGTCTGGTTATTCAGGGTTTGTCAGAATCGAATGCAGTCAGACCTGAAGACCGTGTCTCCAAGGACCTTGCTTCTTTGCATGGTCTGCTAAATCATTTACTGCCGGCAGACATGGAAATAAAGGTTCTGAATGCATTCCGGATAGGAAAAAGGAGTGAAGACAGGACAGTAGCTCAACCACCCCGCCCTCTAAAAATTATGCTGGAGAACAAAGAGCAAATCAAGTTTATCCTCCCTAAAAAAACCGATCTGAGAAACACACAAACAGGTTTTTTTCAACCGGAATACTCACCAGCGGAACGGCTGAAACGGCGGGAACTTGTCTTGGAGTTAAAATCAAGACTGAAGGATGGCGAACACAATCTGGCTATCTTCAAGGGGAAGGTTGTTCGGAAATATATGCCGTTTCAGTGGAACCAGCCTGTAATACTAAGAACGACGGCAGCTACTCAGCTAACACATACACCTTCGTTTAACCACCTGCTCAAGGCGGCAACACAAGTGAGCCCGTAACGTCCAGTGATCCGACTGAAACAACGGATATAAATAAACCCATCAGGTAACGGAAGAGCCCGGAGAACATGGCGTCCGAGACAACGCAGTAATGCTCACAACAGTACCAAATACAACGGGAAATTCGGCTGGTGCAAAACTGAGGTGCTTGTACACGAATGCCCAAAGCCTCATATCGAAAATAGACGAGCTAAAACTTTGCCTTGTCGAGCTGTCTCCGGATGTTTTAGCAATAACCGAGACTTGGCTGTCCGGGAATATTAGCGATAGCGAAGTAGCCTTGCCTGGATACCAAATTTATCGAAGGGACAGGGAACATCGTCAGGGTGGTGGTATAGTTGTGTATGTGAATGAGGGTCTGGCAGTGTCGGAAAACACCACCAAGTTTGCGTGCGGCATGGAAGCTATTTGGTTGACCATCAAGGCTACCGGTTCCCCGTGTCTCGATGTCCTCACTGTCTACCGACCACCTCGGACAGACCAAATCGCCGACACTCAACTATTGGAGCAGTTGGAGAAATTTTCCAGTCGACCTAACATAATGATCATGGGCGACTTCAACGCACCTGGAACAAACTGGAATACCCTCCAAGCGTCAGGTCCAAAATCGGCATTCGATTACCGTCTGCTGAACAAAACGTTAAATGCGTGCCTCACACAACATGTAATGTTCCCAACGAGAACACGTGAAGGACAAAGGGCAAACTGCCTGGATCTGGTTTTTACGAAAACACCAGACAGCATAGACGAGATCACCTCCATGCCGCCCCTTGGCCGAAGTGATCACGAAGTGCTTATGTGGGATTATTCGTTATTCTCCATTTCACATACTCCAGACCACAAAAGACGTAATGTTTGGCTGGGCGACTTCAATCAGAGGAGGGCAGACTTATACGGTCTCGACTGGGGCTCACTGTTTAGGGGAAATGCCAACGATGATTGGGAGCTGTTTAAGAATGTCCTTCTGCAGCTCATCAACAACCACTGCCCACTGACTAATATAAGACTGAACAAACGCCCTGCGTGGCTAAATAGGGTCCTTAAGAAAGAACTGAACAGGAAGCACAAATTGTGGAGAAAATACTGCGTCACTGGGCAAGTTGAATATTTCAACACCTACAAGACACAGAGGAACAAACTGAGGAACCTGATCATGAAGACGCGGCGGGAATTCGAGAAGAACTTGCTACAAAAAGCAACGCAGAATCCAAAATTACTCTAAAGTTACCTCCGACGAAGTACAAGAAACAGGACTACTGATGGCGTTAACATTGCTGATAGTAGGGACAAAGCTGCGTATTTTTCACAGTTTTTCCAATCAGTCTACACCAATGAGGCAAGGTTCCTTCCTCCCTCCACAGAAGAACTGCCGACTCCAAGCGTCAGTGATATACTCTTCTCAGAAGGCATTGTCCGAAGACAATTAGAGGCACTGAAAGAATCGAAGTCGCCAGGACCAGACGAGATTCCACCCAAGCTTCTCAAGGAACTTGCCAGTGAGCTTTCTGTGCCTTTATCGATGCTCTTTCAAACGTCATTTGGCACTGGAACACTTCCTATCGATTGGAAGCTGGCGCATATTACTTCGCTACACAAAGGAGGTAACAGGGCAGTGACGACAAATAATCGGCCCATAAGCTTGACATGCATTCTCTGCAAAGTTATGGAAAGGATCATAAAGAGCGAACTGATGCAATTTCTGGAAGTTAACGGCCTGCTATCGAAATGCCAACATGGGTTCCGGAGAGGAAGATCCTGCACGACAAACTTGCTGCAATCTCTCCAGAGCTTGACCCGAGCTCTCGACGAGAGGCACGCTGTCCACATAGCCTTCATCGACTTCCAGAAGGCGTTCGACACTGCGCCACACCAGAGGCTCTTACATTAACTTAAAAAATAGGGATCGGTGGCAACTTCCTTAAATGGATCTAAAACTTCCTTTTGGGTCGACACCAGGTTGCGTGCATCGGTCGGGGAAAATCAGATCCTGCTATGGTCGAGAGTGGTGTCCCCCAGGGTTCGGTGCTGGTACCCATTTTGTTCCTTATATACGTGGACGATGCCGCAAGAGCTTTGGACTGCGAAGTAACAATGTTTGCCGATGCCATGAAGATATGGAGTGTAATTCGGGGTCCTGCAGACGAAGACAGACTACAGATGAATCTGAATCGGTTGGAGGAATGGTCGAACCGTTGGCTTCTGCGGTTCAACGTTGCCAAATGTAGTATACTTCGCCTAGGCAACACAGCCAGATAGGTCAGCACAAGAGACTACTTTCTGGGCGGTGCAGCCCTACAAGAGGTCGAAACCCAAAAGAACCTCGGCGTTCTGACGGCAAGTTCTCTAAAGCCATCGGCCCATTGTTCGAGGGTCAAAAAACGCAATGTCTGTATTGTTCGTCATCAAGCGTGCGTTTATGGACTTTGACGAAGAAGCTTTCTCAAAGAAATTCGGAACATTCGTCCGGCCGCATTTAGAGTACGGCATACAAGCCTGGAGGCCGTGGGCTGTTGAGGATCAAAACTGCCTCAAAAGAGTCCAGAGGAGAGCCACGAAGATGGTTAGGGGTCAAAGCTCCTTTCCTCAAGCAATCCGCCTAGTAAATCTGAACCTCTTTCCTTTGAGTTACAGGCAACTTCGCGGGCATCTCTTGCAAGCCTTCCGCATAGTAAAGGGGTCGGATTGCAGTCTGGCCTTCGAAGACTTTTTTGAATTTGCTTCCACGACCAACCTTCGAGGTCACCCGTACAAACTGCGCACCCAGCAGGCAAGGCTGGATGTGCGGAGGTTCTCCTTCTCTGTTCGAGTGGTCAAACCATGGAACGCCCTTCCCGCAGATGTTGTGATGTCACCATCTATACAAAGTTTTAAAAAGAATTTGAACATATTTATGTTTTGAAATGACGAAGAGCGATGAGAAGTAGAGCTCACCCCTTGTAACTCATTCTCATTTTGTCCTATCACTATGGGCGTGTTTGAACTATTTCAGCCCAGAACATTTATCTGTATACCACACATTTTTTGCGTTGCAAATAGGGTACTCATAGGCTTACGCCTATTTCCCTCAATAAACTGAACTGAACTGAACTAAAAATAGGCGACGGCTGTCAAGACTGACGTTAGGTCATGCAAAGCCCATCCCATCCCACCTTTATGAGAATCCCCATCTCGACGGTTCGAACAACATCTCGGTCAGTCTTAGTAATGTGTTATAAATGCCGAGTGTGCCAGACTATGCGGCCGACTGAACAAAACATTATAAACTTCGCCGAATCTGGTCGGTTTAGCTAGTGTCGCCTTGAATCTTCTTTAGCCATGCTAGTTGGTCACTTCACAGGCCTGGGTGCATTTTCGTATTCAGTGGGCGCGTAGTGTGTTGCCTCTTGAAATGCCAAATCTCATCAAAGAGTTGTCGCTCTCTATCACCGGACCCTCAGACATTCCGAATATTCGCCTTCTCATATCAGAAATCAGGCCTCGCTGGGATTTATCATCATTGAAAATTAAGGTTTTTAACTAATTATCGAATATTTTGCCAGATTTTCAATGAAGGAACGTCAAACATACTATTTGCGGTGTGTATGGGTGCGGAGTTATCCCCAGAAACCTGCGTTTTGGTTCGAATTTTTGGTGCTCAAACCGAACTATATATAGACAGACAACACGAAGCTCTTTATCTTTTGATTTTACACAAACTTGGATTTGCTGGTGAAGTGTTCGCCAAGTTTACTAATGGCATATCTTACGAATATACTCCGGGTTTCGTACCAAGTTACGACTTCCTTCTTGAGCCAAAAAATTACAGGTGAGCGGGTTGTTTCCTGACTTGTAAGGCATTTTGTCTTTTTTACATTTTGCCGGACATCCCTGCCAGCACTTGGTACATATGTACCTTGATATGTAGCAAGGACATATCGACTTCATACTTTCGGGTCCTACGTAATAGTTTCCTAAAACCCTTGTTTGGCCTCTTGGCTTTTAATTAAGTTGTTTCAGGCGTTTTTGTATCGTCATATACCCGGCCTACATATGTGAACCTGTAACCAAATACTACTCACATAAGCAGGTCTTCATCAGCCATCTTCACAGTTGAGTCGCCACCGAAGTTGAATCTGCGTCAGCCTGTCGTGAATGTCTTCTTATCCAGTGTCCTCTGTTTTCACTTCATCTCCAGCGCCCTTCTAAAGCAATCTAGGTGGAAATGACCAGGCTCTCTCCTGAATTTGATAATCTATTCAGTTTTCTACTTCATACGGGAGTGTTTAGGACGGTGGCCAAGCGCAACCCTCAGGTCTCATTGAAGTAGATGCCACGATGATTGTCGACTAAAAATCGACTTTCCAACATAGATTTTGGTTGCGCTGTCGTTGACAGCTAATAGAAGTTTGACGGATTTTTTGCTTGGTGTCTGCTGTCGCGTGACAATTATCTCTTCGTGTAAATGGCCAACCCAGAATTGGTGATTTTGTAGGCAAACGTGTCTATGAACCCCGCACGTTTACCCCCTTATGGTGTTTATTACGCAGTTGTTAGCGGATAAGCGGTCATGTGTCTCACTTTAGACACATTTTCGGGGTTTTTATGTGTCGGAAGTGAGTTACTTTCTCATCGGTTCTGTATTTACCATCAAGTCCATGCATCTCGTCACTTTTTGAAAGTCAACAAATAATTCAGCATTCACCTTGATCTCCATTTTCTCAGGATCCGGAGGATGAATAATAGATTCCCTCTCACAACCTTTCTATCAGAGCTAGCTGGCGTGTAATTAAATGCTTACTGTTGGGCCCGTTTTTCGGAGCTCCAAGACAAACGGAAAATTTTCTATCCCCAATGGGGTTGCTGAATCGCCACCCACAATAAAACGGCGACTTCTTTTTCTCAGTCCATATCCCTCTCAGCTCTCCTCCTTAATTGTGCCAAACGTAGGATTTCTTACTGGCATACTCTCAGCACTGGGACATATACTTCTAGGCGGCGAATTTTACTATACAGAAACACTCACTAATCAATCTAGAAAACAAGACTCAGGTTAAGCGCTGCGATATTATGGCTAAGAAGCTAATATCAGAGTCCATCCTCAATAACTTCACTGTTGAAAGCGAAAGGTTTAGAGCAAGAGGACCGGTGGTCTTTTTAACTGATGTTATTATTTGTAGACGCATTATTGTATGAATGATCCAAGTCCTGACAAAGTGTTGACTGCTGGAGACCAGTTTTGGTAAAGCTGAATAGAGTTAATTTCTGTCGTAAATTGTTAAACATCAAGAACAACCCACAGGCCTCTGTTCCTAACTAAGAAGGAGGAAACAGCGGCTCTTTTTCGAACGTCTATTTACATTTAGTAAGAAGAAGTGCAATCCTCCTAGTACCCTATATTTCCCAAAGGATATTGGGTGCACACGTACGCGAGTTATGGAACGCTCTAATCTTTTATTCAGGATGGTTGCCAAAAAGATGGCTCACCTTCACACCTTACCTATACGGGAGACTGTGAAACGTTTTTTGAGTGACGACGAATTCCCATTGAACGAGGAACCATGTGTACTAAAACACATTCATCGTTACATTGAACTTCTGCCATCGGAAGACTTCTCGCAAAGGAACTCCACGGCTGTCCAGAGGGCTAAAAATGACTACGAACAGAAACGGTAAGTTCGGGGATTCTTCTTCTCATCTACAAGAAGGAAACACTTAGGTTGACTTTTAATCGAATTTGCGATCATTTTGGATGGCTATGGCAGAGTTAAACTGGCCCATATCTAGCACAGACGCTAAATTTTGGTTAAACGGATCTTAAATCAGTAAAGTAGGCTTGTGAGAACTGAGGTCTTTTGAATCGCCAATGCTTCGGGGTCTAGTCATGTATTGCAGTGTTCTCTTACACACTTTCCATCTCTAGAGGTACTTCTTGCTTCCGATCAGAGCGATCTTCCTGTGCCTCTGAATTCATTTGATTGCCAAATGTGTCTAAAAGCTCATAAAAAGTTATCGTCCGACCTTCCGTTTGTGCTTTGTGCACATTCTAAATGCCTCTTTTTTCTCTGGTTTGGCATGGGTGCTGTTCTGGACTCCTAAGTCTTTTGAATTTGGCCCCTAAAACCTAGGCGATCGCTTAGGGTAGATAACTGTCGTCGCTTTCTTCAGAACGTCTTCAAATGGGCTAAATGTAAGTTTAGATGAACTAATACAGCCACGAATACCGTCATTATCAGCGACGACGTGACCATCGTTAATATTACACAGTGGTTTTGCTCTTTTTCCTCATGCTTTTACGGACCTTCAGGCATTTGCTTTTTGTACTGGCACGTTGTCCATAACTTTATCTCCAAGGTAATGGAGAGACCAGACCACCACGCTATGCGGTATTTCTACCTCAACTACCCTTTTATATCCTAATTTTACTTACTCTATTTCGCTTCTTGCCCTTTTTACCAGAACCTACCCGTCCGAGTATCCATCCAGGACAGACCTCCTTCAGGAGGCCCGTTTTTTAGAAAAGCTACTCAAGGGCGCAAAGTCGCCCGTTGCCTTTTGCCACAATGACCTGCTTCTAGGCAACATGATTATATCCCCCAGCCAGGGTACGTCAACCCCCCTCCCCCACACCGCCGTTTTCAACTCTTTAATCTGCCACATGCACCTCCCATCTTGAAGCAGCCTAAGGTAGCCCAGGTACCAGTGAACATCGCCTGGCTATCACTTCGTTGACGTGCACCCCACACCCATATTCCTCCTGCAATCAGTCACTTCAAGGCAAGTTTTTGGCACACCGACACGCCATGTGCATGGGATTTGTCTTCTCCATGAAGTAGCTACGTAGAATCTGAGCACGTTTGCTTTTCATCCCCCTCCTCCCCGCCCTCCTAGTTATTTTTGACCGGAGTGACTCCCCTGTGTCATCTGCATCCACAAGACAAAGAGATTCTTCTCCCGTCCCGGCCTTATATTTTTCCTCATCCTTGTAGACTCTGTATCCTTCATTGACTTCGAATACTGCGGGTACAATCACACGGCCTACGATATTGCTGACCACTTTGCCGAATTTGCCGGTGAGTCTTTTTGTATACCATTTTCGCACGCAATTGTCACTTCCTCTGCCTTATTTTTAATAGCATTTGCATTTTTGCGGTTTTCGCCCCCCCCCCCGATGCGGCTGCTTCGCGGACCCTAGCCGCGTACATTTTTATTGCCCAGACACATTAGCAGCTACTTTACCGATCTTTTCAATGATCAGCCCAGTAGACCCACTTAATGCCGCACTTGTAGAATTTTAATCGCCGTTGTTGCTTTCTCTCTGACTAGGTAATCGAGACATCGACTTCTCTCGTTACCCCTCGGAGGCGATGCAACGTGACTGGTTGAGGACCTACCTCTCAACCTTGAAAGGCATTTCGTCATCTTCCTCACTTTCTCTAGAACAGGGAGACTCCAGCCTCATTCTGCAGTCCGTTACGGATGAGGAGATTGATGACTGGATGCAGGAGGTCCGCCTTTTCACAATGGTATGACCAGCCTGCTCGGGCTTACTCCCATTTATAACCCATTATCTCGGATTTCGAGCTGTTTCCCCCTGTTTTTGTTCCATTTGAAATGTATGGACTGCTTAGAGAGGGACTGTTACCGCACGCATTCCATCGCATCTCGTGTTGTGCCAAAGGATATCGCCAAATGACATCACTGTACGTGGCGACCTAGATTAAGTTGTGGTACTCTTTCGTGCTTTTTGGTAAAAAAAATCGGCTCTTTCGCAGCTGAGGTCAACTGGGCATTTGCGTGAACCAGACCACCTTGAAGGTACAAGTTGGCTGCAATCTGTTTTTTTTTTACTAAGGAGCCATTTTTCGCATTTTTTTGGTCACATAATATGGTAAAAAGTACCGATCGACCACAAGTGTTGTACAACCTACTTCTCATCGCCAAAGATTACAGTGACTCACGTCTTGATAGTACTTTGCCGTCCGTTACGTGAGAGAACTATGTGTGGCTACCGGACAAATCCGCAAGGAAGTTTAATTAGATCATGATTGTGAGCCTCAGATTGAAAAGGTTTCCAATCACTTTTTGACGGAGAAGAGGGTAGCTTCTCCAGTCTCCAGGGCAGTGAAAGCCGTTGTAATCTGGAAAAAAACCGATGAATTTTGTTAGTCCTATCGAAATGACATTTTTTCCGGATCAAAGGAAAACCATTGTTTCTTACCTATTCAGGCTTGCCATCTACTGTGGGGCATTTGGAGCATGGTTCAGTCCTTCCGATCGAACATAGACTTCGATTTTAAGGCGTAAGTTGAGTCTCCTTAACATGCAGGATTCTTTTCCATTAACTTCACCGGCGTTCTTGTTGGCAATCTCCCCTAACCGATTATGACACTCACTCAAGACTTTAAGATGTTTAATTTTGAATAATAGTTATTAGAACCTTGTCTCGTACTGTGTATGTGAGTTACGAACGTTACATGACGGACTGTAAGGATCCTAAATCGCATTTAGCGTTAAGAGTTAGTAGGATGCTCACAGAAAAAAGGCCATCGTACAGCGACTATTAACGATGACAGTCTTTAAGCCAGAAATTGTCATCCCTGTCTCCCTTGCCTTCGTCTGTCAATAATGTTTTAGTCTTTTTTACAGCATCTCTTACATGTATGAAATATTTTTAAAGCATAGACTGAAGTATAATATTCTTTTGTATTTCGCCTCCAGGGAAGTCCAAAGGGCTCTAAGTGGAGCGCTCAAAGCTCTCTGTAGATGTAGTCACGTGTCTAAATGACCTCACAATAAAAAGCAACAGGGTAGTCCGTCCACGTTTCTCTTATATTCGTTCGCCGACAGCGTCGAGGACCAATACTGTTTCGGAGAGAACGCCATGGTTATTCGAGCTCGAATCTATCTATAATAAATGGCTCATCTAGACGTGTTACAAACACGATCTGACCCCTGCCTCACGCGTACCGGGCCTCAAATCTCGATTAGTAATCGTACCGTAAAGGAGCTTCTACACGACGACTCTCGTCCCAAGTAAGAATCGAATTATCCTGTTAGTTGGCAACCTTTGATGCTGCAATTTTCAGCGTGTCAGGATTTATCATTAGCAATAAAACCAGAACCTAAATTGAACCGTTAACGTTTGATTAATTGGGTTAATTAAATTAGACCAAGGCCAAACAACGTCACCAAGTTGCTCAAACTGTACTCTTTGTTATTATTTTCGACTGTATGCTGCTATTATCTTCTCCTGTCGGTATACCTGCCCCTCTCTTAGGTATGCCCTTGCGAAGCTAGGTGAATACTTCCGGTGCAAGTCGTTGCTGTAGTGGAGCGTTCCAAATCTTCACGCATATGCATTCCAAGAACGCCTGCCCATTCCAGCTCTGCCAGTCCGTCCTACCACCACTTTCAATCGATGTGAGTAGGCCTGCTCTCTTTTTTTCGAGTTGTTTTGTCATTTTTTCTCTCTCAATTCTAAAATTCATTCTGACTCGCCGACAAATCACCTCCTCGCACGCGGCACCGGGGACTTTGCTAGCCGTGCCAGCGGCTTATCCCAGAAAGTATTAACCGAACTTCTAAAATGTCTTTTCCATTCGAAAAGATTACTAAAGTAGTGCTGTAATATGAACTGTCAGGCAGCATAATCTCTGGATATTTCAGTCACGTTTGGATGCTGACTTTTAAATGAGCTTCTTTCCGGTCACCTCCAGAAACTACACTCTGTAAAAAAGACAACCTATGTTGTATGAGTTCTTCTCATTAATTTTCGATGCTCTTATAAATTCAAGTATATTTTGTAGAAAACATTCGCAGAATTACTCTTCCCTGTGCTCATTTGGTGTCAAATTACATTTTTTTTAAATGTCATACTTGTGGAAAGGATAGTTTTGGTTTAAAAAAAACATCTAATTATGACATTCATAAGACATCCTATCTGCGCATTTACCATTACAGCTCGTAAAGTACCCGATGTAGTCCACATCCATTGAAAACTTTTATGAGCCCCATATGTCATCTTCTTAATAGCGTACGGAAACGTTCACTCTTCCTTACGCAAAAATACACAGCTCGTAGTTTGAGAGCTTTGAATGCATGTGTAACGGCAGGTCGGGCTCAAAATTACTCCTGAATTGAAGAAGTCTTTCTAACCCGAAAAATATCTTTTCATCAAGCATAAAATTTAAGTGAGACGTTATTTACTACTAGATGAGTACAGAGATGAATATTTATGTGCATTTCCCCATAAAATGTATTTGGATTTACAGGAGCATATAAAATAAATGTGAAAAAAATCACGCTACTTAAGTAGTCTTTTTACGGAGTGTAGTCTGCAGTCTTTTCAGGCGTCCAGAAAGAAGCTCTTCCGGCATCCATACTTAACTGAAATATGCAGAGATTACGCTGCCCGATAATTAGTATTGTAACGCTGGGTAGGTAATCTTCTCGGGTTGAAAACACATTTCAGATCGTCGGCTAACACTTCATGAGACAGCAATCATTCCAGCTGCCCTGATGGAATATGTACATTGGAAAACTGTGATAAAGGGGGGAGAGTGGGCGCGAGAGCTGCACCACTGCTGTACAAGTCTTACTCCCGTGATTTTCTGTCTAATTTAACTTCACTGTTAATTACGCGCTACTTACGGGACACAAACAACTTCACACGTAGGGGATAAAATGCAGTCTCATTTCAGGCTGTTTTTTTTTACTACAACATGCATGAGTGCTAGCAAGCCCTTGGAATCTATCCGGTAGGTCTCAGCAGTCCAAATCAAGGGTTCAATGCCTACTGTCCCATGGTATAGTGGCTAGGAAGTGCACCCTAGGTAAGTTGATCCACGCCACCACGGCCGCTGGATATGACAGACGTGCTCGAAAATTAACTAGCAACAGCACCCTGTGTCTTCATCCTCCCTCCCTCCCGCCAGAGTGATTTCGATAAGAAGTGGTCATATAGCCACACCAGATGGGCACACTACTGTTGACCTACTTCATTTGAGTTGGTGTGATTACGTTGGCATAGTGTTGCTGTGCGTTGCGGTGTGTGTTCTGTTGGTAGCCTTGCTTCTTTGTTGCCCTGTCTACCTTTTTTGGCCCGATACCGTTGGTCCTTCTGGACTTTCGGCCTGTCGTCTCCTCCTAACTTTCGCGTTGGATGTTGAAGGGTTAGGGTTTAGGGCTGCGGTTAAGGGTTAAGGTTGGGGTTATGGTTAGGGGCTAGGGCAACTATTTCTCAACCACTCAAAATACAACCGCGCACTCCGACCTCGTCACCTATGCGTTCCTCGACCCCGCCTGTATAAACCTTTAATGCTACTGGTCCCGTTGTACAGGTGGCCGGGACTTCTTTACCTTAGGTGTGGCTATATAACCACATCTGACCGTGATTTCATTCATTCATTCTGGAAACACGGCACACTCAAACAGGCTGCTCAGCTTTGTGAGCCATTATGTTCACGCCCGCCTTCGATAACTTTAATTAAGTCCTGCTATCAGGAGTTTGAGAGTGAGATAGATGCCCTCGCAGGTCTGCTCCACTATAGGCAAATTCAGGCTGAAGTCAGAAGACTGTTTAGCGGGCATTAGTTTGCTTTGGATAGATTCCCGTCAGGCCTATGCATTTATATGGGAGTGGGATCAAGTCAAACGTGGCGGTGATTGGAAGGAGATCGATTGAAATGTTGTGGTAAT
>CACRXP010000157.1:755153-777492 GCA_902702965.1 Spirometra erinaceieuropaei
CCATACATAGAAGAAGAAGGCATGTCGAATAAGAGATAAAGTGTAATAATACGAGGTTGCACGGGGAAACGTATAATAATCGTTAATAGTACAGGTAGGACGGTTACATCTGTAGAATGACCTGTCTGGGTGGAGAGACGATGCCAACATGCCAGCTAGTAAACCGGTGGGGAGCGCAGCGCTGGGGGCAACTGCCGGGAAGGGCCGAGGGAGTGCCGATGTAGCGAGGAGGCGAGCAGTTCGGACGATACGTTGCGTTACGACGAGGGGGAAAGGGATCGGCAGAAGAGAGTGGAAGGGACACCGGCCATCTTCACCAACATGCGGCTACGCCATCTCCATCCTAGGTCCTCGCGCGGAAAAGTGTCACCTCATTCAAACAAGTCTGTCCAAGTCCAGGGGCGTTACATAGCCTCCTCCTGAGATGCAGCACTGTCCTCAGTGCTGCTGGAGTTGGTGCTCGGGAGTGGGGGGAGGTGTGTGCTTCTCTCTATCCCACCGCTGCCACCACTGTAGTAGGCGGACCGCACTGGGGTTTCAGTTGGGGGTCTGGTTTCGGACTTACGTCGACTGACTCGGTAGAAGGAGACGGGGACGGGGCCGTTTTCCTCTTTCCTGAACGGTTGGGCTTAGATCTTGCCATCAGACGACCAGACGACGGCACAACGTACAGAAGTGGTTCGAACAGTCAAAGAGAATGTAACAGGAACGATATATTGGAAAAGGGAGAGATACGAAAACGAGAGGACAAGGGGGGGGGGGATCAAGAACGTGGAAAGTCTCAGGGGGTAGAGGAGGGAAGAGGAAACACTTGCTGGTCAGGTGGGTGGCCTCGGAGGTACGACATCCACGGGGTTTTGGGTGTTTCCTTGTTCACGTTCGCCGTCCTCACCTGAAACACCAGAGAGAAGGCGCACTCAAACCACGGCACGAAACCTCCCGCCTCCTTTTCTTTTCCCGCTCGCCCGTTCTTCCTCTCTTTTAAACAAACTTGCCTTTTCGGTTCTTACAGACTTTCGTAGCCTGTTTGCGTCCGCTTCCGTTCTTGCTAACCGACGCTGGCCCAGTAGCCTAGGGTAGTTCGACAGGGTCCTATATATATTGAAGTCACCGCTGCCGGACCGATCTCGTGTTGCAACGATGGGCGTCGTCGCGCGCGCCAATCAAACTGTCCTGTGTGCGCTCACGGATCTATCATCACTGTGAGATGGATACGGATCTTTCCTTTTTACACTCCTGAGCTGGAGTAAGATTCTCTAATGACTGAATGTATTTGAGAAATGATCACTCAAGCTTCTCCTCTATTATTGTGTGATTCCTCTTCGTTTTTTTTATTGTTAACTGTCATGTGGACGATTGCCTAGGTCGCGAACCTCCCCCTCAGCTCAATAGGGGAACGGCAACCACCGTTTCGTTCCCGCAATCGGGATAGGTCAGTTCCTGCCACCCCGTGTGGCTGAATATTCCCTAATGTTAGTTCACACAAATGGGACCGGTAGCTCGACAGTGAGAGCGTTACTCAGTGATTGGCCTACTGAAGTTAAAACCTTAAACTTGCGGTCCGAGTTTGTCGTGTAGATGACTGATGGCAAATGAGCATGATTTTCCTAGTACTCCATTCATTTGACGGGGGTCGCTCCTTAAGAGTTTAATTTTATCAATCTAAGACTGGTTTGGGATCGTGACGTCTCCTAGAGGTAGAATTAATGCATCCGGTAGATCGTTACTTACTACTGGGTTCCTGTCGTTCTGCCTTAGCTTTATCAATTCCCATTCTAACTTCCTCTGTTTATGTACCACCGTGCTCTGATGTTCCGTTCTCTTGACCTAGTTATCCGTCGGATGTTAAGCGCCTCTTCCACGCACGATGCCGACTACTTCTCACCGGTTTCCAACATGTTAATCCCCTCGCGCCCTTCGTACCCTGCTTTTCGCTATCTTCTCTGCTGTCTTTGTGTGTTATGTTATTTACTTACTCTTCCTTTTGTTGATTAGAGAAAACTGACTTCCTCTTATCTCTATTGCCTGCCACCTTCGCGGTCAAAGCCCCAGTTTCTCGAGACCACAAATGCAAAAAACTGTTTACTCCAGCGGCTGTTTGCGTTTGCGTGCGAAACCTTCTGTAGTTCCTACGACTACGGTTAAAGCCTACTGCCAGACCCCTTGCTTGGGCCAATAGCAGATCAACACGTGTTGCCGAAACCGGCAGCACCCTTAAGTTCCACCCCTCGTTGCAGCACAAACACTTTCGGACCACCAAGTTAGGATGCCTACACGCCAACCGGTTGTTAGACTTCGTGCACTGGGTGACTGTTTGCAGAATCAATGACGCTCCTGTTGTTATCAACTAGGCCAAAGTTAAGCGCTTTCGGAGGAAATTCATGATGGGCTACCAGTTCTCGGATCTTTTTGGACGTGGATTTTTGCCTAATTTTCGAAAGGTGTCTCGTTGCCCCTCCTCTGATTTGCAAAACTGCATCTGTCTAGCAAGCTGTACTCCTTTTTTGGGGATGTTAACATCTGAAAATCGCAGACGAAGTATGCCTAGCTGAGGGAGCCGTCGGAGCATTCTCTTCCCAAGCCTTCATGGTACAAGAGTAATTTGAATGACGATACCATGTCACGAGGAAGGAGATACGGTCGCTAGAACAAGATTTTTAAAAGCCTTTAGACCGGGCAATCCACCATCCTTATCTGTCTTCGTCTCTGATGAGATATTCGAGTAAAAATTCGAAACGTTGGACTAGTGAAGCTCTTGTTCCAGCGATCTTGTCTCCCTCTCTATGACTACTTCCTAGAACTCGCCTTTCTGCTTTTATTAATCACTAAGTCTCTTTACCACCGGCCTGCATACGTTTGCGTCGTGGGATGGAAAGACTGAGGACTGAAGCAGCTTAGCATGTTAGTCAGAAACGTAGGTAGGCAACAAAAGCAAATTCAGTAGGAGAGAGACAGACTAAAACAAGTAAAGCAGGTTGGATATTACTAGCACGGCATGCGTCTCAGTCGCCGGGGGCAACTGAAAAAGGATTCGACTCCGCTGGGACAGCCCGAGGCACGTCACCTGATCTGCGAGCGACGGACATGGTGACATCGTCCTATCATTGTCATCAGTCCTGATGTTGGCGTCCTGGGTGACCGAGGAGAGCCAGGGCCGTCGACTGTGCCGTGTTCTGGAGTTGTCACTATCGGTTCTCCACGGAGGCTTTTTCGTCAGTGATGGCGGCGGCGACTGGAGAGCTGGCTAGCCGTTGAGCTAGTTCATTGCTGAAGTGGAGATGGTGAGAAGGCAAGGACAACAAAGCAATATTCAGCTTACCTAGGGGTCGTCTGCCTTGATGCCTTCTGCGAAACTGTAGGCGAATCCGCAAAATCGAGATGACGAGACGATGATCGGTCTACCCGTCGGCACGCGGGATCGCCTTTGTCACCAGCATATCCCGCTGGTTTCGCCTCTGGACGAAGACATAGTCCAGCAGGTGCCATTTTCGCGACCGAAGATGCATCCAGGAAGCCTTCTTCCGCATCGGCAGGCAGAAGAAGGCTTTCGTCAGGATGAGGCGTTGTTCTGCTCAGGTGCGGAGAAGGAGCAAGCCATTGTCGTTGGAGCCGCCGAGAACATGGGGGCCCAGCGGTCCTCACAAGGCAGCATGGTCTGTGCCGACGCGGGCGTTGAAGTCACCAAAGACAATCAACTTATCTGCCTTTGACACAGACGCCAGGAGGACGTGCAGATCTTCGTAGAACTTTGTCTCCGCCTTGTCAGAGCCTGTCATTGTTGCGACGTAGACGCTGATGATGGTGACGAATTTGTCTCCCTGGAGAGGCAAGCGAAAGCTCATCGGTCGGTCGCTGATGCCCTGCAGCAGACAGGCAGTCGTCCTACGATATAATTCCGGATAGCAGAGGTAACGCCCGCGTCTCGCTGCTCCACCTTGGGACGATCGCTGCCGAAGATGTAGTCTACACCAGCCTCCTCTAGTTGACCTTGTTCGGAGAAGCGGGTCTCGCTGAGTGCAGCGATGTCCACCTTGTAAGCCACCAATTTTCGAGCCGTTAGAGCCCTCCTCCGTTCCGGTCATCTGCTCCTCGGATTGTCTAAAAAGGGACCAATATTCCAGGCTGCCAGTGTGAGCGAACTCACCCTCCCAGCCTGTGGGATGGGCGACGATGAGGAGGAGGAGGGGGAAGAGAAGTAGTATTGTTTCTTGTGTGACTGTTTGGATCGTGTGTTTTGCGTCTGCGGACCACGGTCAGCATGCAGACGACGTGAATCTCAGCATTTGTTTAGGGCACCTTTTCATGCCCCCTACCCCTCGCGGGGATGAACAGTGTTCTCCCTAGATAGGGCTGTTCAGTCATCCGGGATGGCTGCCGAACTCCATTATGGGCCACGACATTGTTTGGTGGAAGAACAAACCGAGTTAGCCTGGGCCGCCTATGAGATCGCTATCACTCATACCGTAGGACTTGAAGGGTGAGGGGGATGGTGAAAGGGCAGAGAGGCAGGATGCAGAGATTTGCCGTCCCTCTCTAACCTAACTGGTTGCTGGAATATAAACGGTTAGCAGACGAATTCGACAGAACGGTATTTAGCTGACAATAAGAACGGACACAAATAAGCAGACAAAAAGCAGTCAGGCAGGAACAGCAAAGGCAACAGAGGGAGTTCAACAAAGCAGCATTTATCTTTCAGCAATGACAAACACGAACAAGCAGGCTAATAGCACTTCAGCGGAGCAGTGTTCGCTTACCTGGGCGGTCACTTGCCTTGTGGCCTCCTACGGTCTTGTAGACGGAGTCTCGTCTCGGAGGTGGTCAATTCGGCTAGTGGAGCCGAGTTACTGTGTTCACAGATGCACACATGGATACCCTTACCTGGTTTGGCCGACGGGTCGATGCGATCACTGGGATGTGGTTGCTAGGCGGAGCCTAGCCTCGGGGAGCCACATGTGAGAGTTGGATGCCAGTTAATGGACGCCAGGCGTATTCTACACCCGTAGGAAAGTGAGTGATCTACTACGACCTTCATGATAACACACTGGCCGCCCTGATCTTGCACAGGTGGTGCCGTGTCTGAGCATGCGGGCTCTTCTAAGTGTTGAAGCAAGTATGTCTACAGCTCGGTGAGGTTTTCTACCGATCGAATTTTAGTCCAGCATTTTGGTCCATGAATTCCGATTCCCATGCGAGTACGGAGTCTGCTACAGGTAACTGGTGATCATTAATGTACTTAGTTTGATGGCAGTATTCATTCAGACAGGCCGAACTCCACAGTCTTCGCCACCGTTAGACAATGGAATATCAGTCGGGTCTGGCTGCTGTCAACAACAAATGCATGGGAGTTTTGATTACCGAAAATCGGCAAGGAAATTACAAATGAGAAGAAAATCTGCTCCTGACCGCCATAACAATGAATTCCCAGTAGTTGGCTGTCGTAATGAACACCTGTTGTGCGATCTTTTTCAGCCTATGGTGATGCTGTTGCTCCTCTAGCGGAATATTTTTATGGGTGGGGTTAAATTGGCTTATTTTCCCACACATCGTTGTTTTGTTGGTCGCAAATAGAGGGAGGGTAATGTCATTTTTATGGTCTTATTTCTAATGTTATTAATTTAGTGTTTATGTCTGCTCCGTTTGGATTATGCGCCCTTAAAATTAGTTAGGTCTCGTTTTTATGATTTTGATATAACTTTTGTTGCTTGAACAGGCTCTAACAATACGTGGGGCAAATTCTGAAGGCAGTCATGTTCGTCACTGTATGTTGTATAAACCTTGCAAGTGAAACAGCGCAACAAAAACCACCAAAACAATGTGTAGCGTTTACCCGAATACTTCAAATGTCCGCAAATATCATCGTCGGTTTGGCGAATTCCGATCGGGCGATTTCGACCTCTCTGATGCCTATCATCCGGGAGGACCAGTTAGGCTGCATAATGGCCGTTTGCACGCAAGCGCTGGGATAGGTCTACGTCGAACCATTAGGGGGTTATTAGAAAAAACTGAATTCCTCATGGTCTGTTGTTCAGAAGGGCCTTTAACAGATAAGGAAGGTCCGCCGACAAGGAGACTGGGACCAGACACAAAAATTCGATAGATATCGAAGCCCAGCGTTTCACAATCTGCCACGCTTCGCTAAACAATCAGGAGAGGGAACCGCTTCTTCGTCAGATTGTCATTGGGGCTTAAAAAGACTGATTCCTTATTTCAACAAACACAAACGCCAATGGTTTTTTGCGAGTAAGATACTAGTTTCTACGCCAAAATAAGGTCCGCACTGAACTCTTATAGGGCTTATCCCTAATTCACACAAATAGTGTTGAAACTCTGACGTTTTGGTTCGTTTACTACTGGTAGATTCGCCTGCGCTCCCGATTAGTAAACAGGTGGTGGGCATGGCTACCAAGTCAACATCCTCGTCCTTCTGACCCCTGTTGAGGTGTTCTTGTTTAAAAACCTGGTCATTTGCTGCGTGGATCAGGGGGTGTGGTGGCACACCTGGGTGCGGACCCTGTCGTGCCCCCCACCTGCGCCCTCCCCTACCTCCGGTCTTCTTGACGTTGTCTTGACAACGGGCCCCGTTGGGGGGTGAGGAAGAGAGAGTGCGGTAGACGTTGCGCAAGTCTACTATCATTATAAACTAATTCACGCTCAAGTCACTGTATTTGCTACATCTAGCTGCGTAGCACACGGTGGACCTCGTCGGAATCTACGGTCGAACGTGACCAGTAGATTGTAAGCGCGCGTATTATCACGCAAAGATTGTGCAATTATCACGGCAGTAGAAGGCATTTTCTTTGGTACGGCCTGTTGCTTGATCAGGTCGTGGTGGCAGACGTAACTGGATTGTTTAGCTCTGTCAGTCACTTGCAACCGACCCCAGAACCAGAAGGCCGACTGGCCCAGACAGCGGACTGGTGCATGGAGGCGGGCTGAAGCAAGTGAGGACGGCTCTGGAGACCCATAACACTTTAGCGCATTTCCTCGCTATATATCATTCGACCCACTTTCAAGTTATCACAGTGAGCTAAATGTCGTGTCTAAGAATGCTACTAACCAATGGGATTACTCGGCCCTCTCAGGACGAATAGTCAGGTTGCAATGGCTCCCTCTTAAGGTGGCCTACATAGTAGTTCCACTCAAACCACTTGATGTTTTTGTGAAACCCTAGTTCATCGTGCGCGAATCAAGCGTGTGTAACAAACGTAAACAGGTTACTCAGCCTTGCCAGTTATTGCATCCAACCCGGAGCCGGTTGCCCTGACTCCGAGTTGGCACTGAGCTTAGGTGGATGAGGAATGAGGGAGTGCAGCGCAAGTCTGTTATCATATTGAACTAATTAAAGCTCAAGTTGCAGGTACATTATCCAGTTCGTTGGGCAAACGTCTGACGTCGTCGTTCAGAGCGATCAAACGGGCGATTTCAACTAAACTAAGATAACTATATTCAGTAGGGATAATTCTGAGGTATCAACATACTTAAAAATGCACTCAGCTTGTAAAACAGCGATCTTTAGGTTAGTCGTTATTCTTCTTTGCTGACAAGAACAGACTGAATCCTCCTACGACTGAGAGCAATCCACATCACACAAAAAACCGCGACATTTTGACATGCTGACTCGACTTCTACTTTTAACTTTTGTGTGCTCTTATTATAAACAAAGAACCAAAAATAATGGATTCATCAGGCAACAGTTTGGAATTTAGTGCGACCTCTTCCATTGCACTTAAACGTTTATATCTCTTATCCTTTCGGGTAGGCATTTCTCTGTTTGGCCATTTGTTTCTCTATTGCCGATTGGTCAGCGCCTTTCCTTCTGTTCTACAACTTGGGTCTCCGACATCCACGACTACGCTCATGCATTCTTCTGCCCTTCGGGAATCTTTGCCCTCTTTCTTCAATAAACTCTTGTTAATTCACTATCCGTCGTTTAGGCTATTTCTCTCACCCGTTCGCTTTCGGCACCTCTTTCAAACACGAATACTACCAACTATTCCATCTACTACCACCTGCTATTAATGTTATTACCACCAATATCACTGCCGCGGAGGACCAGGTCGTGTGTGGTAGGCGTAAAAGGACTAATGTAGCTCTTCCAGTCACTGCAGCGAACCCCAATACCAGGCGCTCAAATTTTCTGGTGACAGCGGCTCAAATTGCCGTCATCATCACGTCGAAATTCAACACAGATTATAAAATTGCAACGATTAACGACTCGGACGTGGACTGACGAGCCATCATTGCCTTAATTAGACCCGCAGCGGTGATCTTGAGAGCTGTTGATTCCAGTGCGTATGTGGTCCCATGGCAGCCACGTACTATGAATACTGCAGTCTTTGTGCCTCCACTACCCTTATCTGCAATCGTCTCTGATGATAAGTTCGAGTGAGAATCCGAAACGCCAGGCCAATAAATTTCCTGTTCCAGTGATCGCATCTTCTTCTTCTTCTTCTTCTGAACTGCTTCCTGGAACTCGCCTGTTCGTTTCTGTCGACCTTCCCACCACCATCGAGCCCACCTCAAGTTGTCTGAGATTGTCTCGACATCAGCGCATGTTGGGTGAGGGAGGAGAGAGTGCGGTAGATGCTGCGCAAGAATGCCTCACTGTAAGCCTATTCATGCGTAAGTCACTGTTCTTCGTTCAACCTCCTCTGGGGCACACGGCGGACGTTGTTTCTTGAGATATTCGAATTCCCAGTCAGTCATCACTGACTCCGGTTCTAGTACAGCTGCTACTGGTATAAAAGTAACCTCGACTAAAGCCCTTATCTCCCCGAAAACACCTCCTGCACCGTCATCCACTTTCAACGCCTCCTACTTTTCTCTCTCTCTTTAAGTATCTTTGCCCATTTCGTTTTGCTTCTCGGTGTTCGCGTCCCGTCCCTGTCCACTATTTTATTTCCTCCTCATATTAGTTCCCCGTCTTTCTTCTTTCTACTCAATGTCCTCCATTTTTTCCCTAGCCCCTTTCTGGTGTCATGAGTCCCACCCACGCATTTTATCTGCCCATTTCCGGCTCTCGGCATCCCTTCCCACGAGTGCCCTTATCCACCTCCACCTCATCCCTTATCGCACCCCTTTTCTTCTCTGTCTCCATCTCATAACTTCTGTTTTTCTTATGCCCTGGTTTATTCGGCTACCGCCTCTCCCCAGGCTCCCAAATCCCAAAGTCATTTATCAGTCGTCGGAGAGATTTTGCTTCATTCATACTGTCTCCCTTTCGGGCGTTTAAGCGGAGCTTTTTGAGCCAGGTAGCCATGGTGATTGGGCAGTACTTGGAGCCCATAGGAAGCTAGAAAGAAGCCTGTGAAGATAAGCTTCAGTAAGGCTTTTGGCTTTTTACCTTTATGACTGACAATGATTTTGTAGTAAAAATGCATTTCCTGATTTGGAGTCCTGTGTGGACATATGGCGGACGCTTTCAGAGTTCTGAATCCTCCCTATTAAGGCGGTAACATGTAAGCACCGAGAATGCCGCGTAAAACGTCCCTGTCAGGATTTTTAAAGATACCATTTTAAACCTACCAGGGGGTAATGAACGGCAGACGGTTCGGTTAGTTTGTAGAAACAAAACAACCTGATGCAAATTTGGCCACGGGAACTGATGTACTGTCAGTGACCGATCACACAAAATGTTGGCCGAAATTCGGAAATACGTTTCCGATTAGGAAGGGTTACGTAGGCGTGGTTGTTAGACTGGCTATCTTACGGCATCATCCTGGAATATTTTGGACTCACTAGGATTTCGGCTGTCAAATGCACGTCTTTTCCATCCTCTCTATATACCGAACTCTATAAAAATAACTGCTTGATAAGAATGCATTTTTCGAATGGATTTTTTGATTTCTCTGTGAATTCAAGTATGTTTCGTAGAAAATATCCATAAAAATATTCCTTTTTGGACTCACTTGGTAACAAATCATGTGGTCTTCGCATTTTATTTTCGAAGAAAAAGTATGTTTAGGTTTTGAAACATTTTCCCAAGTTCTGAATACTTTCGAGCTAAATCAGCCGTTACCTCAGTATTTAGCGATTGCAGTCCACAAAACGTATGGTATCCGCCTCTGGAAAATCACATATCCCTCTATGCCTTTATGATGGCATCATGTGGAGCTCCTAAAATTTTACTGCGGATGCGGATTACGTTGCATACTTCATGAGGAGTTTTAATCTAGTGGCAGGTACGACGCTCTATGAGTAGACATTGCGTGATTTTAAAAATCCCATAACTATAAAGTTTTCGAAACCGAAAAACATTTCTCTTCAAGCAGGCAATTTAAAGGAAATGTAGTCTGCAACACATTGAGTTAGAGAAAGGATATTACATGCATATTTCCCCTAAAATATATTTGAATTCATAAGGACGTCGAAAATCAATGTGTAAAATGCATCCTAATTAAGGAGGCACTTTTCATACAGCGCGGTTTTGACAGGAGATCTAAAAGAAATATATGAAAAAAACCAACATCCTGGTGAGTCCGAAATATTATGAGATTTTGCTGTGTTATAATCAATATTAAAACACGCCCAAGTAACCCTTTCTAATCGAAGACACATTTCAGAACCTCGACTAGCATTTCTTAAGATCGGTCACTGATGGCACAAACATCAGAGAATATGCAGGCAAGCCTGCCGACGTCGCGATAGGTAATTGAAACTTGAAGATCTATACTTGTCAGGACAACGGCGCGCACGATCGATGTTCGGAGCTTATGGTTCCTCACCCATACAGTGCTTCCACCCGTTCAGCTTATTTTTATGTCAGCGCGTCTGGTTTAAAATCACCGGCCTGTGGTGGGGGGTAACATGACCACAACAATCTGGGTCGAGTCGGATTTAACATGATGAGAGAAAAAAGGCCCCAACAAGGAAGAGCGAAGGCTTAACTCACCGTTGTACTGCAATCTCCGGCATCAATGCGTGCTGCTTCTGCTAAATCTAAAAAGGCACAGAGACGACTCATCACAATGTCACGTACCAACTTATCCCAGCTATAGACCTAAAATGAGCATTTTAGATTCACCTTAGAACGGAAGGTCTATGTCACAAACGCTGGCTATACGTGAAGAATTGAGAAAATTTTATAGCCACCAAAATGGCCTGTTTGCGGTCAGGAGATAGTGATACCCCAAGGCGGGGCCGCACAGTCGATATTCGAACCGCCAGTCAGTTAGTCATCGGGCAGGGTTCTCACTTACGGGTTAACGTCATTTCGGCTGATCATGTGGGATAGATCATTGCACGCCACTGTCATGCGACTAAATGCTCCCCAGCTCTGCTCTCATGACTCGAGTTCGTTAGTACAGGTGTGAAAGCATTGTCCGGACGGCCAGTGAAGTTTAGATCTCGCGCGCGCAGCCTGAAACTGGAGCAGCACTGTCCGATGACAGGAAATAAATCAGCAATGGTCAGCCTAGTGCCCCTATATTCGCACGTAAGCAGTTTTCAGTAGTCTATATATATGTATCGCGTTCATCATCTCCCGAAGAAGACGAAGAAGAAGAGAGGGCAAATTCATGGACCATAATATTGTATTCGGACTGACGTTTCGGAAACTTCCTCGTTTCCATCATCACAGTTAAGTACTTGTTGCTTTTGCCGGTTTTGAGTTGTTCAGTCTTGCCGCTTGCTCCGTATTATAGCCGCGCTCGACGCACGAACTTTGACCTGCCTGTTTGCCGCTGACTGGATTAGACCTCCCCGGGGCTGACCGCTGACAGGCCTGCGTGACCTTTGCTCCCTTCGGGGTCGGCGTAATTGTGGTCAAATCAACGTACCGCTTGGCCTCCCCCACGTCAGCCGGTGGACTGAACGGTTTTTGCTGTTCAGGTAAGCAGCATTCAGCTTCGCGGGCGCATCAGTGAGACAGTGTTCGGCTTTGGTCACATGACCTCTGGTACCAAATTCCGCTCTTTTGCTTGAGCGTTGACTCTCGGTCCCGCGTGCTCGCTTGCCTTACTGGTCCTATCCGGACTGATCCGAGCCTTGTACGCAGCGTCTGGTAGGCGGGATGTAGATCTACAGCTCGTTTGAGTGTGCCAGTCGAGGACCAACTTTCGAGCACCAGTCTGGCCATCTTCTCATTGACTCGACCAATTACCCACGCTTTCTCATAGGCAAAGTCGTGGTTCAGTTCTCGTATGTGGCCATAGACCAAAGAGAGCTTGTCCCTGCGGTTGATTGCAAGTTGGTGTTCGTGCAATCTTAAACCGATGAACGGGGCTTAACTGTTCATTTGAACCGGGAAAGGCGGCTAGTGAAGGCCCTTGTTCCGCTGGCAGCTCGGGCACGCAGAAACCCTAGGCTTCAAGGCACTTTTTTCTATCGGGCTGGAAGACGTTTACCATGAGGTCCAGATCCAGGGGTGAGGAAATCCCTGAAGAGATCGAAACACAGTTCGACGCATCAAGGTTTTCACGGAGGGACGATAGTTAGGAGTTAAACCGTCACAAATTATTGTGCCTGAACCGGTGATTGGAACGCCAACAATCTAGAGAAAACTAGCCGCTCCATTGTCAGACCAAACGGCTCGTTACTACTTAATAGTCAGGGCAGTAAGACCGATTCCATTTGAGAGTTGACCTGCGGGTGCAGTTAAGCCTGGATCAGTCAGCGAAATCGCTCTTTTTGCAATTGATTTAATAGATGTTCGTTGCAAATTGTGACCCACAGTTCGGGCAGACCACCTCCGTCTTTATTAAACATGTCGGGAGGTAATGGAGGGGGCAAAGTTATCGACGTATGACAATGATCTAGCCATGGCCTTCAAAAATTTGGTGGAAGTCATTCATAGCCTGGTAGATGAGTAGGAGTTCACGACAAAAGTCCTCTAGCTGACCGCATTAGGTAACAGATTTTGGAAAAAAGAAGGCTGGAGATGGAGAGGGACCTGTGGGCTGTTGCAGGAGAACGGCGCCAGCAGCCACTGCCAAAGTGTTCGACACCGGCGATAGATGGGTTTCGCAAAGGGAATGAGTCAACAGAGTAACCTCAGCATTGGAAACTATGATCCTTTAAAAGTGGCCAGTTTCTTATGGTAATCCGCATCCGTGCTCCCCATCGTGGCCGTTTACTCCTCGGTCTCCAGGTCCTATCTCGAAAAGGAATTGGTGAAGTGCTCTTATGTGTGTTTCTGATTTGATTGAGCTCGCTGACCATTGGAGCTAACGCATGATTACCCCTTGCAGTTATCTTCTGATGGATTAAGACGTTCCGCGTTTGGTTAGGAAGTCGCGGCATGGTCTTGAACCTGGACCGCATCAAAGCTGCCGGCCTGGATACCTCTCCGGTCAAGATTTGTGGTCTTCCACGCCCCCTTCTCCACCTCCCCTCTCCTTCCATATCCGTTGCCACCAATTGCAACTACTTCATCAACTTCAAACTTTTCAGCCACACACACTAAATCCTTTCCCTCCCCTGTGCCTCGGACTCATATCACCCGAGGTGGCGCCAGGTTGGGGTTACTTACTCTGGGGAGCAATTGTGCTGAAATGGAAAATAACTGAGGATATTTATTTGTGTCAGAGAAAGAAACGAAAATATTAGGCGGTGGTTGTTGCGTGAAGGTGGTCAAGATGTTTAAGGTAGCCATCGGAGTAAAAATACGACAATGCAATACCTTTTTGACAGCGACTGCAAAGAGACGTTAAATTTATTTAGTACTATCATTAAATGAAAAAAATAGCGTCCCACTGTAATTGCTGACGATACGAAGGATCAAAATTGGTAATATCAAGAGCTCCTAGGCGTTCAACTCTTCTTCTCAACACAAATGCTTCCCAGAGTAAGTAACTCCGGCCATAAACCATAGTTTTGCCGGTAATGGTTTATAGCAACAGGCAGGCACTTTCTCCCACAGACTGAAGGACAACTTTGGGACGCCAGGAAGATGGAAAATACCTTGTTTTTCTAATTGTGCATCGTAAGCACCTAAATCCTTCAGAAGTTGCTTCGTCAATGATGCCCTACATGGGCCGGCCAACTCGAATTGGGCATGCGAATATGTTGTGTAAAAAAGGGAGTCGTTAACGTCCTGGTCAATGGACTAAATAACTTCTAAGATCGGAAAAGAAGCCCCTCTCCCCTCGTCTATCGAAAATTCGTTCCATAGCCAATAACAAATACAGGCAAAAATGGCGACTCCAGAAAGCAACTGAAAGGTTGTCTCTGAGGATGAATTTGAGAGTGAATGTGAAAAATTAGGCAGAAAAAATTCCCATTCCATCGGTTGGATCGCCTTCCTCTCGAAAGGGGATAAGTAAAACTCCCAGTTTGGTTTCGTGGGCTAGGTCTACTGCAGAGGAGTTTGTCTTCATATGGTTCTAGCACATCGTCCATACCTGTCTCATCGGTTTGATGTTCACCGGTGGCTCGCCACATGGCTTTGTCTTCTCCCCGAGGCAAACAAATTCCGACTGTGGAACAGTTGTGTGCATGTTTGTGTTTCTAGCAGCCCTGCCCCCAAGACGGACCACGCGGTAGATGCGCTGGACCAACACGGACGCCATATCCGATTATGGCAGGCGTTATCGGGAATGCACACCCATAACAAATGTCAGCATGGTGAGGGTGCGGTGGCAGACTCAGTTGCCGGCAGAGGTCACGTACACTAAGACCCCTGCTGCCTGGTTGCTTCCTCTGCGGATTAGGGGTTGAAGAGTGGAGCCCCAAGTTGCGGGCTCGATCTCGCCACTCACCTGCGCTCTCACCCGCCTCTGGTCTTCTTGACTCCGTCTTGACGCTGGGCCCAGGGGGGAGGAGGTGGGGGGAGTGCGGTGGATACTGTGCAAGTCAACTGTCACTATAAACTATGTCACTCACACGTCACCGTGCCTGCTTCATCTTGATGGGCATCGTTGCAAGGCTTACCGAACTGTCAGTACCCAGAAGCTCTTGAAGCTAGTTGAATAAACACAGGGAGATGCCAACATGATGCAGCCGGCATGGCATAAACATTAGAGGAGATGGGAGCAGACCTGTCGACTCTGCTGAGGGTAATTGGAACCTGAGGGAAAAAGTCTAGGCACCGTCAGTGAATGCACATATTTCCCGCGCCTGACCGACCTTCATCGCGAAGGCAATGCGCACGGCCATTGTTCAAAACCTGTGCTCACTCATTCACGCTCTCTCTCGCTGTGTCCGGGTTACTTATTGTCAATGCGTCTGGTGCAAAACCGCCGACCTTTGGTGGGGGGTGTAAATTGACAACAACAATCAAGGTCAAGTCACATTTCGCACAAAAATCGATCGGTCTCAATAACACGGGCGGAGGATTAACTAAGCATTATGCACGCCGCATTCACCAACCTGTCAAGATGTGACTACGGTTATTTTTGTGATCTGCCGTCTCTCGGATATGTTGCGATGAGGTCACGGTCTTTGTGTTTAAGAGTGCGTGTACGCCTCTAATGGGCCGGACGCGTTAGTACGTCAGACAGTCGTCCATCAGAAGCGGTGCTTGCTAGGGAAAAGGAGCCACAGTTGCTGAAAGTGAATTTTATGCGACTTACGTTTTAGCCTCGGCCAAAGTATCAGCCCGAGGGATTTCCTGGGATGTCTCCAGGATTCGATCGGTCGTCGATGTAGCTCCTGAATTCTGCAGTGCAATTAAACCAGCATTCCTTTCGCCTGCCGGTATTCTTACGAGGCTGTTTGCCCACGTGACATGTAATTGGCGATCTTCTAATAGGATTTTGGTTTTCTGACGGTAGTCTCCCTTGCTCAATAAGACAGTGGAACCCCCTATTTCTGGGCACGACGACGAGATCATTATCGGCCTCGAGTTTGACTTTGGGAACTACATCACGCGGTCAGGAAAGCATGAGGAAGAACGACGTTTGACGTCGTACAAGTCTCTTGGACCTTTTCATCACAGCCTTCTGACTGAGGATTGAGTCCATTGCTGAAATCACACGTTAGTAAGTTTGGCATCAGATGTGTTGAACGAGGCATCATGCCATAATACCCGCATTTGTTGCTTTGCCAGCTGTCTTGACGACAGGCTGGGCGTCAGTTCGTCGTTTGTAGATGACGTTGGTTCAAGCATACAAAGCAACTTGATTCCTTATACTGCATCGCCAAAAACAGTCTTGCACTATTTTCGCTCATGAATTCACCGCATCCGGGCTTCTTGCTGTCAGTCCTTCGACGATACTTGCCAAGCCTCGTGCTACGGTCTTCAAGGTCACCCACGTCATTCGCCTGACGTGCTGACATACTGCGCGTCTCGCCAGCTTTGTGTCTGGCGGATTTCGATTGCACATTATTAAGGGGACACCTGCCAGAAGGCGTGTCTGCGCAAATTTAGAAGTCCTTCAAAGAGCCGATTTGAGCGCGTGGCGCGAAACAAGCTGTCGATACGAGCGAAACTATGGGTTCCAGGGAGCAGTTAAGAAGGGGCTGCGATCGCCTAAATCGTGGTGTTGTTCGCCTGAACTGTCTGATTTACGCTCGAATCCATCATCAGCCCAAACGCTGCAGTATTTACACTTTGCTATACCATGGCATTTACACAACAATTGACACCTCTCGGATTGGCTACTAGAGTGATAGTCAATCGACAACTCAACTCGCTGACACGGGCGCAGGAAACAGCGTTCGCCTGTGTGCTCCCCGCGGGACTGAGTACCCTGCCCAGGCAAAGGAGCCGGTAAGGCTTGTTAATCGACTGCGGGTCGAAAAACAGTGACTGGACCAGCTCATGGTTCACATTATTGTCCGCTCTCGCGGAAATATCGGCCTCGTCAAACTTGAATGCGTGTCCGGAGCCCAACGAAAGAGCCACGACCAGGGAGCTGGCGTCATTCGTCCCCACTGCTTCTGCTGCTGCTGCTCTGTGCTCGGCCATCCGCGCTCGGAGTGTTTTTCCAGTTTTGTCGTGTATTTGTTTCGTCCTCGATCCGGACTGACCCGATAAATAACTCGAGACGTCTTCTACTTTATCGGCGGGTTTTTCGGCCTCATGAACTGGCGTCTGAGGGTCGTCTCTGGTCTGTGCGCAACATCAAATCCAGACTATGTGAAAGGATGTATACGGCGTCGGATAAGTAGTTAAGTTATAAGAGCACTTTCGAACATTTCCCTCATCTTATTGGCGTATGAGACGGTTGACGAAATTGGGAGAGTAGTCATTAGATATGAGCACCTCTCGAAGCTATTGCAATCCAGCAAACAGATCTTCCGGTTTGTTGAAGTGCGTCTAACATGCGAGCTTGTGCCAACTCATGAAATGAGCAGTGAGGCGGGGAGATGCTAGCTCTCAGATGGCGGCTCATTCGACGGAACCCGACCATATTTTCAAATTTCAAGGGGCTGAAATCCTCGCAAGGGATGACAACCGCGTGAACCGCGAGCTGCTCGAGTCATGGTTCTCAGGCCCGCAATCCATCAACAAGCACAATGACCTTCCGGTACAATATTCCGTGCTGAGATTTTTCCTGGGCCGGGGAATCAGTCAAAGGGAGAGGGCGCGGGTGAGCAATTATCCCAGTAACAGAAAGCCAGTTTGCCGAGCAATCATCACACCAGCATCCACCACGGATGACAAAGTCGCGGCCATTACCAACTCAGACACGGACTGACAAGCCACCATTACGTCAATTACGATCCCAGCGGTGATTGCGAGAGCTGTTAATTACAGTACGCGTATGGTCCCACGACAGCCACGTGCTATAAATACTGCACTCCGTGTACCACCATTACCCTTATCTGCGACCTTCTCTGATGATGGGTCCGTACGTGGCAAATAAACGGCTGCAGTGAAAACCTCGCGGGTCGAGTTCAAAATATTTCGGGAATTCGAAGTTTTTGAAAACCAAATTACACCCTTCTTTCGAGCATAAAATTGGAAGAAGACCTAATTCTCTACCAAATGAGTAGGAGAATGGGTAATTTTATGCATGTTTTCTGTGAAATGTATTTGACATTATAAACGCATCGAAAGTCAGGGAGAAAAACTCATACTACTCAAGTAGTCATTTTCTACATAGTATAGCCTGCGTAGGCGGCCGGAAAGAGGTTCGTGTAAAAACCGGCATCCTGAAGTAACTGAACTATCATAAGATTCTGCTGCATGGTGATTAATATTACAACCCTACTTACTTCATATGAATTTTGGCAGATTTTGAGTTATTCATATTGACCCAACTGTGAAAAACTCGGCGCCTCGGTGGGACTCGAACCCACGCAGTAAGGAGAAGGCTTTAGTACAGCCAACGCTCTAACCACTTGAGCTACGAGGCCCCCCTGGACGACTCGAGTTCAATCACATTTGGGTCAAGTTACCCGCCCAACCTACTGCAACGTCTGGAATCCACCAAATCTGATACAGTAAGTTGACCGCCCAGGCAGGATTTCCTAAGTAATACACCTATGGTGGATTATAGGTGAATTACTCAGGAAATCCTGCTTGGGCAGTCAAATTACTGTATCAACTTACTGTTTTTAGGACACCACAGTCACTGCGACAGATGGGACATCGGGGAAAGCCAATTGGCTTTATCCACCTCCATCGAAAACTGTTCATTCTGAAAGACGGCCGGTGGATGCTTTCAGAATTTCAGCACCCCATCCCGTTCAATGAGGACAAAGGTATCATCCGCACATGGAGTCTACAGTTTAAGTTTGTGTTGCTGGAAAACCAACGACTCCAGCCCGTTGCACGATCGCCTCAGCCATGGCTTCCAAAATCGATGGGCCTATTAGCCTGCTCAGCGATTTTCCCGTCGAACATAAAATGCGTCTTCAGGCAGAACTTCTGGTGTTTCAGCGTGCTTCCTTCGTAGGAGTGGCCTCGGTAGTCTCGACTGCCCAGGTCTGAGCTTGAAGCCAAACTGTTGAGAGAATAAACTCCTTCTTGCGGCGACTGCGTCCCCTCCTAAACTATTTCGCATTTTTGCTGGCATCTCCAGTGGGTTTTTTTTAGACTGACAAAACCGTAGCGTAAGTTGGTTATTTTGTCAGCATTACTGACACGTCAGAATCCCTCGCGGCGAACGTGAGTGACCGTGACGTAATTTGCACACAAACGCTGGCGTTTACATTCTCCCCTCGTCTGATACAGCCTATAGCACTGACGCCACAGCGATGTCTCTGGTCCGGTATCCTCAGACTTGACTGCCCCAATGAACGTGTATCTGCATCATGACAACAGAGGCTGAACACGACAGCCGATAAAAGGACACGGACACAAAAACTCGTTCTCCGCCGCTTTCATTTCATGCTAAGACGGATGTCGGAGAGTTTGTTGCGCCTGCTTAAGTTATGAGTGGATTCCGGCCAGTGCGAACTTCAGACCCGATCCCCAATTAATACGTGGGACACCACATGTGAGAACATTGCAGTTCGTGCAGGATGAACGAGTATAGGTCAGAGCAAGTTGGCGGCTGGACGAGAGACGTCGCGGGGCAGGCGTCCGATTGTCAGTGGGGCAGGCGCTAGAGCGCCTTGAGCGAGGACAAGTCCGAGACAGCCAGTTTGGACAGTTGACTGGCCGAAAACTACGCTGCCATAGGTGCATGCGAAAAGCGTAATGCCGGAGCAGACACGGGGGGTTAGGATCACCACACGCTTACCCACTTGGTGCTGGTAGACAACTCACATTCCTCCTCCCTGAGGATGACATGACGCCCTTCCACATCACCGGCTTGTTGTGTCGGCTGTCTTTAGGAACCGAGGTGCGATTTCGTCGTCGACTTAGATGCCGTTGCTTTCCGCGTAGGCAACGGTAAAGCGAGAACCAGCGACTGCAACCACAGGTTCGAAATTTTTGCTAACTGGTGCTGACTAATGGGAGATGGCGACTCCCTCTTGTTCTTAGTCAGTCTACAGGCGTAAAATTCAAACAGCGATGCATATCCTTAGGGTAAGGTGATACAATACTAACAGCACAGGTACTGGCCAAAAGCCCATACACGCTTGTTTCGTCAATATTCTGCCGCTGCATGGCGCAGCTTCGAGCGTTCCGGGTCGTCAGTGGGTTCCCCAGGATTCCCCGTCTGTTTTCTGGTAGATACTCTGGCAGATAAGAAATTGTCGCTTTTTAATTTAACAGAAACTATCTACTAACTTGGAGTAGATCAGTTTATTCAAGGTCTGTAGGCTGAGACCGAGAATTTTATGTATGAATATTCGGACTGAAGTCTATCAGCCTGAGTCTATAGACCATGAATGAACTGATCTACTCCAAGTTCGTAGATAATTTCTGAGGAAATTAAAAAGCGACAAGCATTGCATATCTTCCACGCTGGTGAAACACTGTTCTCTCACACCCCTACCCTCCCGTACCACTCCAATCAAATCTGCCCGTCTCCATAGCTGATAGAAGTGAACAGGCCAGTTCCAGGAAGCAGTTCAGAAGAAGATGCGAACACTGGAAGTTCCGGATCCTCACTCGAATCCATCACCAGAGACAGCTGCAGACGAAGGTAGTGGAGGCACAAAGACTGCAGTATTTGTAGGACGTAGCTGCCGTGGGGTCACATGCGTACTATAATTAACGGCCCCCGCGAGCACTGTTGGGGGTCTTTATTGAGGCGATGATGGCCCGTCAGTCCGTGTCCGAGTCGCTAATTACTGCAATTTCATTATGCCCCTAACAGGTACGGCTACGGAATAACATCTTGTCGTGTGATTATTACTCGGCCATTTGGCCTGCTGTCACCAGTATGGCTGGTCGCCCGCGTCCTCCCCGCGCGATTGATCTCCCCCCCCCCCTCAGAGAATGTCACATCACTTGTAACGCACCACAAGTTTCACCGGGTCGCTTGAAAGAAATGGGGTAACTTTTGGTGCGGATCCCGGATGGGTTCGGTGTGATCGTCTGCTAGTGAAGATGGCCAGTGTTCCTTCCCTCCCTAAAGCTGATTTCGCCTCTTTCACTTCCGCCGTATCTCGTCTCCCTTACCGTCAGTGCACTCCCGGCCCTTACCCGCAGTTGCCGACAGCGCTGAATTCCCCACCGACGTCTAACTGATATGGCGTGACCATCTCCCACTGCAAGTGGATCACCTGTACTGTACCTCACTATTTTCATGTATTCATGATCTTCCACAATCTTTTATTCCAACGTTTATTATCGTAGCATAGGTTCCATTTAGTAGAGATCCCTTTCTTGTTCATTCCTATACGCGTGTTTGATGTGGTTTTCAACAAATATGTTCAATGCTACATAACCGTGAAACTGTCTTAGGTGTACTATTCGATCGGGTGCGTGCTAACCCCAACGTATTCGGCCGCTACACACTGAATATGGTACCAGGAGGTCATCAACAAGCGCAATGACTTCCCAGTACCATATTCAGTGCTGAGACATTCTTTATAGCGCTGACCTGTTTCATGTTATGGTCCACAACTGAGTACACGATGCAGACAGCTCGTTATACAGGCGGTTCCCCAGCTTCGGCCTATGCACTGCTTAATCTGAACTGGGGAGGGAAGTGCATGACCTCGTAACATGCTGATCTAGGCTCGCCTTAGTTCCACCAAGAAAACTACCCAATTGGAAGTGAGGATAGCATACTTGCCGTCTAGAAATAAAATCGTGGTGTGTTGCTAGCCAAAATGGTCTCACCTCCCGGCAGCTGCCAGGCCCGAATCCGGTAGGGGGGGAAAGGAGGGCAAATTCGTTTCGCGTAGGAGCGTATACATACTTGAGCACGCATCGAACGCAGCACATCTCACTTTAGTAGTCTATTACAGAGGGATGAGACAGCTGGATGTTGGTGAAGTTAACACCGGAAGAAGGTATAGAGGGCGCATGTGTAGCTCGCTGCACAAAACACTCCTCTAGGGCCTCCTTTGCACCAACCCTGTTTTGGGGAGAGGCGCGGCTAAAACCACGCGAGCCTCGTCCACCAACGGGCCTTAATAAAATAAAATACAATAAACGAGGGGAAATAAGAATGCCCTGGAGACAGAAGACACTAGCCTGACGCCACTGACAGCCATGGCGAGAGAAAGGGAGGAATTCAAATAAAGAAGACGACCATTTGTACAGATTGGCGCGAATGAAAGCAGGCTCCGAACCATTCACCCAAGAGTCGTCCATCCGGCAGGGGGAAGAGGGGGTAGAGCTCGCTCCAAACAAGGTGGGCGAGGGAAGGGTTGCTGGACAATGGTTGGTGTGGGCGGGGTTGCGGGAAACGCAAGCATCAAAATTAAGAACAGGAGGAGGGGGAGGAGGAGGAGTTTGGGTCAGGGGAACCACCGCCGCCGCCGCCACCACGCACCACCAGCGCGATGAGAGGAGAAAACAAAGTCTGTACAAAGGACGCACACACGCGCACACACAAAGGCGAATGACATTCAGTGACCGGAGGTGGGTGGGGAGGAGAGGGGTAAA
>CACRXP010000157.1:777739-807125 GCA_902702965.1 Spirometra erinaceieuropaei
TTGGCGGCTAATGGCATGGGTCGTTGGCAGTCACCGACGCAACTAGTCGTTTTTGGAGGCACTGACATTGGTGGGGGCAATACTGGCAGTCCTTCGGGTGTGGTGGGGCTGGCAACCACCCTCAGATTCAATGTCCTCTTCCTCCTCCTCTTCCTCCACAACCGGCTCGAGCGCTGGCTCATCAGGAATCGACATCACCTGCAAAAAGCAATAAAAGGTGAGTGGGGGGAGCGTCAGGAGATTAGACCAACAGCAGTAGGGCATACAAAAGCACCCGAGGCGCAACCCCAGAAACAAACTGGGGTTGAATATACGGAAAATGCGCAATTTATGCAATACTTGAGGAAAACGGGCAAAATAGTTCACAGAGAATAGCCTGCTCCTCGCAGTTTCCAGAGGAGATGTAGTGTCATTTTCCAGACTTGCACTGCACAAACCACAGCCACCAAACAGACATGCTGTTCTTGTTGGCGCAATCGCCGCTGCAGCATCAACTGCTGATAAAACCTGTGGAGGACAGGGCTTGACTACTCAGAAACCTCACGGGAACTGGACGTCTACAGCGTTAACGGGTGCATGTAATATGATTGCAAATTGATCACACTCACAAACCCGTCTGAGCAGGCTGCATGGTTGATAGAAGCGAACAGGCGAGTTCCAGGTAGCAGTTCTGAAGATGAAGATGCGATCACTGGAAAAGGAATCCGAAACGTCAGGCCAATAAATTTCTTGCTCCAGTGATCGCATCTTCATCTTCTGAGGCTACATGGTGTCTGAACTCCGATATCTACAGCAACAATACTGTTCGGCACTTCATGACGCCGACGAACCAAGAGATCGGGTGAAACGGTGCTCTCCGAGCAAAACGGTACTGACGGACGCACTCTGCCTCCCTAGAGCATTGTGAGTTCCAGGCGTGGTTTACCCTCAATCAGTTAATTCTGATGCTGACCATCGTTTGGGAGCAGAAACGCAAACATGTGCACACATAACGTAGGTGGTCAGTATTCAGGGCGTGTTCCGGTGTACGCCTATCGCCGTTTGAACAAATACCCCATCTGCGTGAAAAGCGACAGGGTAATGATGGATTTCGGTTCGGTTTAAATGTGTGTGAACCATGTGATGGACCCCGTCTGCGTGTGTTGGAGTTTCTGATCTCAGTACTGACTAAACAATGGCAGAATAGGCCTGAAAATGCTGTGCCAGTCTACCCGCACTGTCGTTACCCGCTGTAATATTGAATATCTTGCACCCACAACAGGACGTTCGCTTTCGATGGTACTTCTGCTCGGACGCCTACGAAAATCACACTCGGTAGAAAACGACCGCTTACGCGGTATGCTATTTTCCTATTGATTTTCCAGGCCCTTAAGGATGCAAATATACTTCATTGAGAACATGCGCAAAGATATTCTTGGCTGTATTCAATTGGTAGAAAATTACATTTTCTAATTTCTAAGATCGTGCAATGTTCAGTCGAATGGCATGGCACCGGTACGTTTACTAAGGCTCCTCGTGAGATATATCAAATAAGTCACATTCTTCGAAAAACTTTACGCGCCCTCTATGGTATCTAGGAATGTATAAATTTCCTTACAAGAAACGTGTACATCATGTGGACTGAAAATCCTAAACGCAAACGCAACGGCAGATCCGGCTCAAACTTATTGGAGATTTAAAAAACTTTTAGGACCAAAAGGTATCCTATCTTCATGAGTAAAACTAGAAGACGTAATTTTGTGCCAGCTTAACGTGCTGAAGAACGTTTTTGTTCATATTTTCTACAAATAGTTGAATGTGTAAGAAAATGAAAATAAACGGAAAATGGCGCACTACTTAAACAGTATTTTATTCTGAGTGCGATTCCTACAACCGGCCCAAAAAGGTGCGTCCAAATGCGAACACCCTGTTATCTGAAATCGCATGGGATTATGCCGCAAAATTGTCAACAGTACAGCCCCACTCAGAAGATCCTTTCTAATCAAAAAACATTTTAGAATTTCGACTAAAGTTTCATGAAATTGTTCACTGACTGTATGTGGCCAAACTGTTAGGGGGTGACTACCAAAATTCAGCTTATCAATCCGCTGTAATGTGTTTTTTTACTCATTCTTTGTCACACAAAAAGCTCTTTCTCACGCGCAACGTGTTTCAAGTTACTTCATTAAAGTACAAGTGCACGTTTTGGCGGAAATAAACACCACTCAGTATTGTAGTAACTTCACATTGCTAATTATAGTCGTAGACGGTATCTGCACATTTACGTGCGTCCTTCTAAGAAAGGCCGTTAAGCTGAACACAAAGACCGTCAATTCGGTACTCGGGTCTACAGGGTGCATAAATCAAGTGTGGCAAGGCGGGAATAGTTAAGTTATGCTCGGCGAAACTGAAGCGGTGTCTTCGAAACTGCCGACTTTGCAGTCAGTGCAACTGTGTGCCGCAAAAGAGCAATAATGACACCAATAGTCAGACGCGTGTTCTACCACATCCATGAAATCCTGGCATATGCAGACGTCCCAAAGGTGACAGCCAGAGGATTCGCCATCAAATGACAAACAAAACTTTCGAAAACCCCATATGAAGCTTCTAGCGCGGTTTAATTCCACTTAGTAGGTAATTTAGGAAACAATCGAGCAACGTCTTGGTCGTATATGAAAGATTCACAATTGTAGTGCAAAAGTTGTGAAAGGCCTCAGGACTTTACCTTACAACAGCCGACTTAGTGAACTTAAACTCTTTCCTCTTGAGTACAGGCAGGTTAGAGGTGATCTCATACAGGCCTATCGGACATTGAGGAACCGGGACTGTGCCCTACACCTGGACGATTTCTTCACCCTGGCCACAACAACAAACCTGCGTGGGAACTCCCTAAAACTTGGAGGATCCCGGTGCCGTCTGAACGTTCGAAGATTCTGTTTTTGATGTTAGGGGGCGCTCACCGATCGTTCATACGGAACTCACTCGTTCCGTTGTGCCTTAAGGGCTCTCTCTCGAGCCCAACCAGCAGCCGCACAGCGGCGCATGATATATAGGCAGAATAGCATTACCGACAAAGACAAGGGAGACTGGAGTGGCCATTTCTGGCTTATTAGCCAGAGCGAGTCGTCGGTGCCTGGAACGGGCTTCCCGAGGACGTAATAATGGCGGATACCTCGGAGACGTTCAAGCAAAGACTAGATGCATATTTGCTTGGACAATACCGCTTGTCTGGACATAACAGCTCTGTGGTGACAAACCAACGCCTTGCATACACCTACCGCTAATGGGGATGACTGTCGTTGCATTTTACCGATATCATCTACAACTGAAGGTGTCTGAATTTCGGTTCTGCATTTTCAATGAAAAATATTCTGTTAAGTGTATATATTACTGACACAATTTTAGTACTGTGCTTATTTAAAGTTACATATTGCATGTACCGTTTACAATAGGGTTTTCAAAGGCATTGCCTATTACCCTTAAAATATACTGACCTATATAAAAGGGATTCGTCAAGAGCGGTGTCAAAATCAAGGGAAAAGGCGTTTTTTCGTTCGCGGCTGAAGTCGTATGGACGTAGGTCAGGTGAGTTTGTGAAAAATGAAGAACGTTAGAATTCCACTAAAAATTACACGCCAAAACATCTTTTCAGAGGGCAATTTCTCAGAGAAGAATTTTATGCGAAGTAGAGCATATTCAACACAGCACGTCCGCCTAGAAGTGTAGTAATCCCTCCCTTTATCGTCCTTTAATTTTCGCGGCTTAACCCTATCGCTGATTTCTAATACAGTCATATCTAAATACATATGGCGGCAGGTTTCCGTAGACAATGGACTTTTTTATTCCTGGTGCATGCTTGCCAGTTGATTTCGTACATGAGAGGCTATTCGGCCATATTTTTGTTAGAATAAATGTTATTACAAAGTGTTCAAAGCTGTATTACATGCTAAATAAAATTCCTCGGTGATATAAGAGACAGGATGACAGAAATAGGGGGCGATTAGTTGTGCGCAAGTGAAGTGCACCACACTCTACTTATCCCTTGCCTACTTTGGAAACTGTCCCTTTTCATGCAAAAAAGGATTATAAACAACTTACCAATCAAAGTGCTTGCAAACCTGAGCAACAATCTATGTTACTTTGTATTCCGGCGATTCCCTATGCCAACACTAAAATTTGCGCATCTGCGCGGATTTTTCTACGGGAAGAGGGTAATCTAAACTCGAGAGTTTTGCCAAACAAAAATTTCCCCACTTGAAAATTGCCGTTTTTACTGTAGAAATCACAAGATGCAACGTGTAAGCAAACATCTTTTTTAGAAAAACGGACACTTTATCGACTTCAAATAACCAGAGTTGGAAATCTGTGTTATTTCATGCCCTAAAACGCAGTAGTAACACCTACTGGCAATCTTTTGTTTAAACGTTCTGACACACTCCTGCTATCTTTGCGAAAACCTAATAACCTACCGCGAAAAACCCCCAACAGAGTGCCTATGTTAACTTTTAAACCTACGGTATACAGTAGGTGGGCTAACTCATGAAATGCCAATCGAGATTCCGAAATGCGTTTTGGTTTCGAAAAGATTAATTAAAAAAGGTTGCAAAACCAAAAATGATACATCTTAATTCTATTATAATTCAGTTACTTCGGGATGTCGAGTTTCAAATAAACTTCTTTCCGGCTGAATGCAAAAAATGTAAACAATGATTGCTTATGTAGGATGCATTTTTCTCATTTATGTTAGATGCCCTTAAAATCCAATTGTATTTCATGGAAAACGCATAAAATACTCATTATTTGGCCCATTCGGTAGAACGTGATGCCTTCTTCCAATTTTATACTCGAAATAAGGGCATAATTCGGTTTTCAAGAACTCTTTCAATTCCCGAATAATTTTGAACCACACTTGCCGCTGAACTTGCATTCAGGGTTTCCAAACCACAAGCCGTATATTTTCCGCGTACGGATAGCGATACATTTCTCTATAATGTTAAAGGGAGATCATATGGCGTTCATCAAATTTTGCAATGGATTTGAGCCATATTGTTAACTTTACAAACCACAGGGGCCGTGAACGGCCATTTCACGGTATAAAAAAGCTTACAATCAGCAACTTTTTTAAAACCGAATTATAGCTTTAATTCGAGTATAACATTGAAAGAAGACGTAATTTTCTACCGAATGAGTCAAAGAATGAACATTTTTATGCATGTCCGCCATGAACTATAATTGAATGTTTAAGGGCATCGAAAATCAATGAGAAAAAAGCATGCTACATGAGTAGCCATTTTTTAGAGCGTATGGTTTCTGCATGCAGCCGGAAAGAAGTTCGTTTGAAAGCCAGCATCCTGAGACAACTAAATTGTTGTAGATTTACGATGCGCGATGATTAGTTTTTCAACCCTACGTAATTGATTTTTTCGACAGGCGAACGCATTTCATAATTTCGGTTGACATTTCGTGAGTTAGCCCAGAAACTGTACTTTATGAATACCCTAGTTTCTGCGAGTGCGTAACTTAAGGACGAAACGGACAAAAGACAAGCAGTTTTTGCAATATCTCCCTTTGGAGGTTTTGATAAATACGAAGGAAGAAACCTGCATTTATGGGTGGCAGATTGCAAACACTGAAAACCGTGAAGTGTTTGCCACCGTCTCAATATGAAATTCATTGTGCTCCAGCACCAGAAATAACTATAAAGTTTGATGGAAGGAACGTTCCTTTAATAAACACAATATGGTAGTCTTGGAATTACATACGAAAATTCTACTGAAATTTACTAGTTACTGATCGACTTGTCAACCTGTAGCCATACGAAAAATTTTATTCCCGTGACGCCCCTATCGGGGAAATCAAGCGAAATCCTGTTAACTTCAATCAACTTCATCTTTAACGATGCAAAAACGGAAAAATTACAGCCATTTTTCGTGAAGCCGTGTTGGGATGATACTCAAACTGTGGGCTGTTGACTAACCGCCACATTTGACATCACACTCACTCGTGAGGGATATTTAAGTGTAATCTTCAATAAGGGACTATTTTCAAACGTTATCCCACCTTGTTTATTTAATTTTCTCGGTTTTTGCACGGACAGGCTTTCAATACATCGAAAACTGAAGTTTACTGAGATACAGCGATTTTTTACTCATTTGGAATTTTCCGCTTTTCTCGAAAATTTGGCATTTCTAAACAACCTAATATTACTTTTGATATTTCTTTTTGTTTTTAATTCGCTAAAAGTCGTCGCTTATTATTTCAAAGATATGCTTCATATGTTTGCGCCAGTTTTCGAGTGATCAATCTTTCGTACATTTCGGCAGCCTTATTGAGATGGCTCACATACTGTACGCATGTGCGTAGTTTACAAACAGTGTGTTAACAAATATGATTTCAGGAAACCTAATCTAACGCTTAAAAGAGTATAAATAATTTATGCTGCATAGCTTTGTGGTGAATGTTTATGAGGATGCGGTACACTTTACAAGGGCTAAAGTACATAAAAATAACCCCAAAACATATGGTCTTTACTTCGCGGAATTCTGAGCCGCAGCCCTCGCGATCAAGAAGGGCTCACTGTACAGTTTTTTCTCGATGACTGGGTTTCACGTCTACGTTAAGATGCAAATATGACCTAAGTCGTTATCCGTAGAAAAGATACCCTTCGAAAACTCCCTACGCAGGCAAAAACTTGCTGAGGTACAATTTTGAGAGGCTTGAGACGATTTTTTCGGCTAGTCGATTGAGCAGGCTGAAAACTGGCAAGCATTTAGCGACACTTCAAAGACGCCGCCGTCACCAGAAGCCATTCGGTGATTTTTAGAGAGAAAAATTCTCTGGGTGCGCAGAAAGTTTCAGGCTCATGGTGGCATATGTTAATCACATTTGAATCTTGCAATCACTAACGGACATCTCGAAATGCAATCTTATGAAAAGTTCTATTTTGAGAAAAAAGTGAAGATCCTAGTCCTGGTTGCTTGCATACCGGGAAGACGGGTTGCCCGGGAAGACGGGTTGCCCGTTAGCCTAGCTGCTGGCTACCCGGCGCGTCCACAGGTGGCGGATAGTGGGACGACCTTCAGTGAAGGTTAGCTGCGAAATAAGCAGACCCAGGTCTGACGAATAAGCAGTCGCGGACCAGCAGCGACATTGCCACTAGGGTGCGGTGGGCTGAAGTCTGGCACGCTGAAGGCCTTATAAAATGCCGCAAAACCCAATGACGGCATTGTGACATGGCGACCGTAAACCGCCATTAAATAAGTTTACTAGCCACCCCTGCCTTCTGGTTAGGTTTTTAAGCCAAAGCGCTAGAGGAGACAACCTCGAACAAACAATCCGAGCGGCTGTTGGGGACCCGCCCGTATCCGAAATTTCCAAGAAACCTCCTGAAACATGTCCGAGTTGCTTGCATAGCAAACAATGAAAGAGTGGAAGACTTCCGATGGGCACGGAAATGTGGACCTCCTACGCGCTACATGTGGCTTTGCGCAAAACTCCAGGAGAGGTACCTACTCCGGTGTCGTAACTTTAACCCTAACACCAACCCTCATAACCCTAGCCTCCCGGCCCGCTGGAATTTGGCGCATGGGCACATGTAATACGGTGCGCCTTCATTCCCGCCGCGCCCTACCAAGGCAGTCTTCGTCTTCAGTTTCAGTGTATCAATGAACACTGGTGTGACTGCACTGTTTTATTTGATACTTAGACTGAATGGTCAGACCATGTTAACAAGTGCAAATTAGGGTTATTCATTTGACATGGGCTTTCCTGCATCCTTAAAGAAGTACCAGCCGTTTTTACTACACCTCTTCCGCAATTTTTTACGGTAAAGGTCACTCATTAATAAACTGGCAATTAACGCATGCCTCTTCCTCATACGCACATATACCTACACAAATAGCGTACAAACTAAGGAATACAGTAGGTGGGCTAACCCATGAAATGTCAACCGAAATTCCGAAATGCACCTTTGTTTCGAAAAGATTAATAAAGTAGGGTCGTAAAACTAATCAGCCTGCAGCATAATTCTCTGATAATTTATTTACCTCAGGATGCCGGCTTTCAAACGAACTCCTACCCAGCTGCATGCAAAAACCATGCTCTGAAAAAATGACTACTTAATTAGCATGCGTTTTTCTCATTGATTTTCGACGCCCTTAACTGTTTAATTATATTCCATGGAAAACATGCATGAAAATATTCATCCTTCTGCCCATTCGCTCGAAAAATACGTCTTTTTCCAACGTTAAACTCAAAGGAAGGGTATAATTCGGTTTTAAAAGGTTCCTAATTCTGAGATTTTTGAATACTTTGAGATGGCCGTTCGCAAAAAGTCATGTCTCTGCATTTACCAATGTGACTTGTAAAGTTAGCAATATGGAGCAAATGCACTGCTAAATTTTATGAACTCCATAAGATCTCCTCTTAATACCGCAGAGAAATGTATGGTTTTCCGTACGCGGAAAATATACGGCTTGTAGGTTAGAAACCCTGAATGCAGATGTAACCGCAGGTCGGGTTCAAAATTATTCGAGAATTGGAGAAGTTTTCGAAAACCACATTATACCCTTTCTTCGAGTATAAAATTAGAAGATGACGTAATTTTCGACCGAATGGGCAGAGGAATGAATATTCTTATGCATGTTTTCCATGAAATATAATTAAACATTTAAGGGCATCGAAAATTGATGAGAAAAATGCATGCTAACTAAGTGGCCATTTTTTAGAGTATAGTTTTTGCATGCAGCCGGGGAGGAGTTCGTTCGAAAGCCGGTATCCTGTGGTAACTGAATTATTATAGAAGTATGCTGCATAATGATTATTTTTACAACCCTACTTAATTAATCTTTTCGAAACAAAAGCGCATTTCGGAATTTCGGTTGATATTTCATGAGTTAGCCTACCTATTGTACATTATGCATAAATGTTTCATATCCTAAATGCAGGGTCGGCTAATTGGGTAAGAAGGAAGTCGTTTGCAAAATGCAGTGTGATGCATCTGTGCTGCGGCCTTCATGGATATCGCTGGTGGACATGAGTAAAAAATAGGAAAATGAACTGCCTACCCTGATGGGCGGACATCGCAGCACAGCATTTTGGTGTAAGTTGACTCGACAAGAAATATACTTAACAAATTTTCATTTACGTAGCAAATAGGTCCAACGGTGCTGTAAATAAAAATATCGAATGCTGTAAACCTACCAAGACACATCATCGGCAATATAAGCAACAGAGCCCAGTTTTCGACAAAAGACATTTCTCAAAAAAATGGAAGCAGTGCCAATACTAGGCTTCATATAGGTGGTCCCGAATGGTAACTTCAGAATTTACTTTGGTATACGTAGTGCAAAACGCGCTTTATATAGGCAGCTGATCAGCCGCACTATTTTCCCTAACCCTGTCCAAAAACCTGACCCTGACACTTAAACTGGCCCTAGACTCAACCGTGGAATTCCTATTCATACAGTATCGTATCAGGACGTTTATCATCTTCGCTAGAACCAACAATCGCGAAAATCGATGGACTACCGAAAGTTCACAAGCCCCGTGTGCCATCGCGACAGATAATATCATTAATCGGTGCACAGTATTACAAGATTTCCAAATGGCTATTCTACAAACTCCATCTCTTAACACAGGATTGTAAGACTTTAATCGAAAAATCTATTGAATTTATAAACAAAATGCGAGGACTCACTATTGACACGGATGGGATAATGGTATCGTTCGATGTTGTCTCTATCCACGTCCATACCGCTCTATTTGGCAAGGCAGTGCGCAGAACTCCTACAACTCTACGACATCAATGTTTCTGCAGCTGTCTTGCTTGAAATCTTGGACTTCTGTCTGGAAACAAACTTTTCGTTCGCACATAAATACTAACGACAGCTGAAAGGGGCTCCTATTGGGTCACCTACTTTTAGCCTTCTGGCTGAAGTTACGATGCAAAAAATAGAGGTTGAAGCCCTACTATTATTTAATCCCAAATTATGGATACGCTATTTAGATGACATCTTTGTTATCGCCAAGAGAGATCAACTGGGAGCGCCGCACAACGTTATCAGCTCAAAACTGCCAGGAATCACCTTCAATCTCGACAAAGTAGTCGACAGCAAACTCCCATTTCTTGATGTCCTCGTACAGCGAAAAACTGACGGGACATTCCACACATTATTATATCGCAAAGAAGCTTATGCGGAAGTTATCCTACACTACGAGAGCAACCAACCCTATTGCTCATAAACGGGGTGCTGTTAACAACCTAATTAATCGGACAAAGTCGCACTGCTCAGAGAACGAAGGGTAAAAAATATAACTCAATAATTTGTTCAACCTATTTTCCCGAAACGGCTACTCCAGAGATGCATGCGACCGCAGGAATCAAAAGAAAGAGATAAGGAACTAGATTGTTCTGCTCAGGCGCCAAAACCAAAAAAATTGGCGAACGCTTCCTTGCATTAAAAATGTGTCTGAACTCGCTGAACGACATCTGAGGAAGCACCAAATACAAGCGGCGCACAGTAAATATATATATATATATATATATATATATATATATATATATATATGCTAAAGGTACTATACCGTACTGCCGACATAGATACTTGCTAAAAGCCCAGACACGTGTTTCGCCGATATTCTGCCGCTGCGTGACACAGCTGCGAGGGGTTCGGCTCTTCAGTGGGAGCCCTAGCGTTCTCTAGTAGTTTCTGGTATATAAACTCAAGAGAATAATCAAGTGAATAATTTCAGAAATTATTCAGTGCAGGACTTGGAGTTAAATCCCCGGGACATAACTTTTTAAGGTCAGAACCGAAATTTCAATGAACATTCAAGTCGAAGACAATCAACTGCTGTGGAATAACCACGTAATGCCCATTCTACAAACAAGTAGTCCTACGAGTGGTATGAAATCCTTATGCTAAAAGTATTATACCGTACTGCCGACATAGATACTTGCTAAAAGCCCAGACACGTGTTTCGCCGATATTCACTTAGGAATGGGCGCACACCGATCCATTGGCTTCCCGAAGCAAACAAGCTTCGTATGGGCGATAGGGGTCACGAACAGGCAAACACCTACCAGGCCGAAGTCGGCCAAGCTATGATAGTATATGATATAAATACGTGTGTATTACCTCGGGTGCTACAGAAGACAACATTCCGGTCGGCCAGGATGGCGGTGCTGCAGCCGCTGTCGGTCCCGGTGTAATCGTCATACCACTGCCAGACTCCACAGCTCGAAACGGTGGCTGCGCTAGAGGTACCCCAGCTGTAGTCAAGAGAGATTCTTCACCGGTGCCAGGTACTGTCGGTGCCTGTTCCAAAACTGGTTGAGACTCCGCAGGCAGGAAGAGACTGGAGGGCAGGGGTGCCGGCGAGAGAATGGGTGGAATTGCAGTACTTCCAGTGTTAACAGCAGGCACTTCAGTTGGTCCATCACCGCCAGTCTGACCTCCCACCACAACAGCGGCTGCATTCGCTCCGCTGGGCGTCTGACTAGCTCCTACTGCTGCCATGGAGGCAGCACCGACCGGCGCTAGAGCAGAGGCCGGATCGTAGCTTGAGATACCCGAGTCGAGTGGCAGCTGTGTCTGGAGCTGGCCCGTACCCTGCGTCAATGTCTGCTGTTGGGCGCTGCCGGCGGCGGCGAGAAGTGTGGAGACACCAACGACGGAGACTCCCTCATCGGCTGCATCGGCGCCTACTGGGCAGTCATTTGGTATTTGACCGTCCAAGTAGTCATCCACATAGACTCCGCCAGCGGCGTTGCTGAATGTTGCAGTGATTGTCTCCCGACGCGAGAGACAACGTAGCGGACAGCCTAACAGGCCGGCGCCTATGAGACCGACTGCAGCAAGGTAAAAGGCATAGTCTGCCGAACGTAGGTCCGGCGCCGTATTACTCGACCAAGGGTTAAACTCGGCCGCGTTTGCGGACGCCTTGTCCCAGAGGTAGCCTAGAAGTTGATAACGGGAGGGAGGGTAAACTAACTTGAGACAGAAAAGTGGGACCAAACCTCGATTTGTTCGTCTGAGTCAAGCAAACTGGAAATGAGATCAGTCAGTGTTTGATGCGGCCAAAAAGATTCTGGGCGGAATGTTATTACCTACAAAGACAAGGGAGACTAGAATGGCCACTTCCGGCTTATTTGTCGTCGTCAGCCAGTCATATCCAACCCCGAAGTGTGGAACTCCAGGAGCTCGATCCCGCCTCTAACAACTGAGCCACAGGCTCGTTGTGCTGCCGGTTTCGATTGGGAATGTACAATGGTAGCGGGGTGCTCATCGAGCGTCCTTACGAAAGTCACCCTTCCCGTTGTGCCTTACGGGCTCTCTCCCGAGCCCAACCAGCAGCCACGCATGATATAGGCAAAATGTGTACCACTTGCCCATTTGTCTACGATGACGATAGTCGGACCGTCGCGAACGACGACGTCCACCAAGCGCTCCACGGTGTAGGTGCAGCTTCGGCGACTCGCGCGGAATTCGCTTATAGGGCAGCATGATTGATCAGCATGCAGTATATTTGAAGACGAAGACAGGCTCTCCGGAAGAGGTTTATTTAAGTGCTGACGTTTCAAAGAGCTGGGTCGGCTTACAAAGTCCTACGTCATCACAATCGTAGAGCTCAGGACCAAAAAACTCCGCTGGACTTAAGTAGGCCGTACGGAGATAGCCCGACGCTGAGTTTACTCGGTGAGGAAGAAGAAGAACCGCCAGACCGACCGCCCGACTAAATTCCAATCAGCTCCCCTCAACGGTGTGGTGACTCACAAAGCACACAGACAAAATGCCCGTCAACCACCTCCCGAGAGGACGAGGCAGCGAGAGGAGAGGAAAATCGATCAGCATGAGGCCGGCCAACACGACTGCCACTTTAAATTAAATTTCTGATCGATTAAGTGCATTTTACGCCGACCCAGCTCTTTGAAACGTCAGCACTTAAATAAACCTCTTCCGGAGAGCCTGTCTTCGTCTTCAAATACTCAACCCGGATATCTCAACTTTGCCAATGCATTATATTTTCTGCTTCCTTATCCACCATTCCCTATGGCAAGATAAAGTCAGGAAAACCAGAGGTTGGCTTGAGCGCAGTGGCTGAAAAGGCTAAATAGTCCGTCTACGCGCGCCACACACGATACGGCCCATTTGCCAGGCCAGGGGCTCGGATCCGACCTCAGCATAGATGCCATAAAGGACACATTGAGGAACCGTTGCAGCCTGGCTTCTAGTCCCAAGAAGGACCGAGTTACTCCGCCAGGTGGCAGTCCACCCAGCCACGATGCTTAGAGTGTCATGATATATTCAGGGGCGCCAGAATATTTACAGCGAGGAAAGCGCTGATAAGCCACGAGGATGGGATCCCCAGTGCCATCTCGCTCTTCCACGCACTAATCGACTGTCCGAGCAAGTCAACCCGCAGGATTGGACGCAGTCGTCTATGGTGTGCCACGCCGCGCGTCTATGGCCACGTGGTAGATGAGGTTGGACCAACAAGGGGGCCACATCGAACTCCGGCGGGCGTTATCGGGAATGCACACCCATAGCAAATGCCAACACTGGGATTGGTGTGTTAGCACGCCTAGTCGCCGGCTCAGGTCGCGCCAGTTGGAATGCCTGCAGTCTCCCCCTCCCCATTGTTACTGGTGGGCAAAATTTTGGTCAAGTGTATACTATGTACCGGAGGATATAGTGGCACAACTAGGGGCGGCTGCGGCCGGGGTGGCCACCTGCGCCTTCCGCTCTCCTTGATCAAGTCTTGACACCGGACCCAGGGAGAGGAGAGAGTGCGTTAGATGCTGTGTAAGTCTACTATCACTGTAAAAAAATCGCCCACAGGTCGGTGGTGCCCACTCTCGCTCTGCGGTGGAGCAAACGGTGGAAATCGTCAGCCACGACGGTCGAACCGTCTCTAGCTCGCGCAGACACTGAACTACCCCCGACAAGCGGGTAATGTGAGTTGGTCTGAATCCCGTTTTGGACGGTCGCATCAGCAAAGTGGCCAATTGTGTGGATGGCCGGATCTGTCTCACCCACACAAACGCCTGCCCTCAGCCATTAATTCCCAAGTTAAGCTAAAACAACCTTTCCAACAGCATGAAATTTCTTGTAGGAGATAGATAGAGATTGGAAATCTTAAGCTTAAATCAAGCTTCAATGTGGGCCAAAGGAAATGCGAGTGGTTCAGGATGCAAACAAGCGATTGCGCGGGAAGACAAATTGAGAGTGGCTGTCGGTTCAGGAGAAGGCTATGCACAATCTCCTACATATAACTACGAAAAGACTACAGACAAGGACTGGGAAGACTAAGATGACCATTTCTCGCTTTATTAGCTGTCACCAACCAGTCGTACCCAGTCCCAGCTTTGCAGCACCCGGGATTTGAACCGGGGATCCCCGGTTGCTGAGCAGAACGCCTCACCGTCATTTTCGATTTTTACTCAGTCAGTATTTCAGTAATCCGCTAGATCAGGCTTCGGTGGTTCGGGTTGCCTTTCAGCAGGTGAGTATCCAGTTGTCTCTTGAACACACACGCGGTAGGGAAATTCACAACATACTCCGGCAGATGGTTCCATTGGCGAATGACCCTCTGTGAGAAAAAGGAGGATTTGTGTGGCACAGTTCCCTTTTAAGCTGGTAATCATGTCGTCTGAGATTAGACTTGGGTGCCATTTCAAAAAACGTTTCCCATTCGACATCCACATTAAGCCCTCTTAGCGATTGGGTCACCTCTGCCCTGTTTGTAGTGGAAAGGATAGAGGTTCAAGGCCGTCGACTCGACATCCAGATTAAGCCCTCTTACCAACTGGGTCACCTCTGCCCTGTCTGTAGTGGGAAGGATAGATGTTCAAGGCCGTCGGGTACTGCTCGTCCGTGAAATTTTTGAGGCCATGAACAGCCTTTGTAGCATGCCGTTGTACACCTTCAAGGATATTTATTTCCTTCCGTAGCCACGGCCGCTAAGCCTCTACCGCATATTCCAGGTGCGGCCGCACAAATTTCCTATATACTTTGCCAAAGACATCTGTATTCAAGTGAATAAACGTTCTGCATATCGCGCTCATGACTGACATTTCCCGCGCAGCGAATTCAGAACTCTGCGTATTGATGCTTGGATCGTCTTTCATGAGTACACCGAGATCTTTTTGCACATCCACGGTTTGAAGTGGTTAATTGTCCAGGAGATACTGTCGTGGACAATCAACCACTTAAAACCGTAGATGTGCAAAAAGATCTCGGTGTATTCATTAAAGACGATCCAAGCGTCACCACGCAGTGTTCTAAAGTCGCTGCGCGGGAAATATCAGTCATGAGCGCGATACGCAGAACGTTTAATCACTTGAATACAGATGTCTTTGGCAAAGTATATAGGAAATTTGTGCGGCCGCACCTGGAATATGCGGTAGAGGCTTGGCGGCCGTGGCTTCGACAAAACATTGAAAGTGCTTCGAAACCCAATATATATCGCGGATATTTTGAACACTAGCTGTTGAGTTTAAAATCCGACTGATCTGAGGGGACTTCATCAAACCAAAAAATCTGCCCCTTGGGTGACCCGCTAAAAGTCCTCCGATTTTCAGCACTTAGGCACTGTAATGCATCAGTAGTCGTTTTCAGAAAGCATAGCTTTAGACACATTTGGACACATTCCCAATTTAGGAATGCTCGACTCATGGGGGGAGAAACATAAACCGCCAAAAAACTGAGACATGCAGAAGTACGGGGGGACGTCAAACGGAGAAAGTATCCTCAGCGGAAAACTCATAGAAATATAAATTACCGCCAAGAGGGGCAGCAACAATGCTGGAAAGTCCCTGCAGCAGCAACATATGTCCAAAGGCATTTGTCAGTCGATCCAGCCCGAAAAGCTCGACCACAAGGATACTCTTGAGTGAGACAACCACAGCTGTAAAAGAAAGCAGGTGATCGTCAACTGTAATGAAATCTACAGTGAAAGATACTCGCTACTTGCAAGAATGAGTAGCCACATTTTCGTGGACATACCTGAAAACAGGCCGAAACCACAGCCAGCAACAACGACACAATTGTAGCTGTCTCGTCCCAGGGGAATGATGGCGACGGAGATTCCACAGAGAAGGAGCGAGGCCACATTAACGCGTAGACAGTCCGCCCACTTGTAATTACTGGACCAGGCTGTAAGGGGCGAAAATTGGCTGAATCTTAGGCCGAGAATGGACACGTCATTTCCCCGCCCAGTCTCGTCTACGGCCTCATCGGACATCGCAGTTTATTCAAATTGTTTCCTTCAACGTATGACTTATGCCTACTAAAATTTCGGTGATGCTTCTACTCTGAATGCAGTAGTTGACAAAAGGTTGGTGGTGGTGCCTCATAAATGCCTCGCCTATGCCGGCAGCATCGGCAACGATAGGATGAAGGGCCCCGCTCAACTGCCGGTTGACTGTGGATCGTGTCATATGGGGTTTTATCTTGGCATGCATTTTCAGGCCGTTGCCAACAACAATTATCTCCCTCGGTCTCAAACCATAACTCAAGCTCCGATATTTTAAACAAATTTGCCTTTGTTTATTTTTCAATTAATGTGCTTACTTTCGTTGCCACACGAAAACGCACGATAAAACCTTCGGTAAAAATCAAAACAATCTCCCTGCCTTTTGCGATTCGGCAGCTTACCGTCTGGTATGCTGTCCCACTCGCAAACCCCCAATTACTACCATTCCCATGTGACACGATCCTCAGTCTACCGACAGTTAAGTGGGCTCCGTCACCCAACCGTTGTCTCGGGACTATTTTGTGCCCGGGTCTCGACTACAGCCATCGTATTTCGAAGCGAAGGAATACTGCAAGTCGGCGGAAATTGTAACGCTATGCGAAGCCGGAAGAAGGGGCTGAGAATTGAAGCCATCAAATGTACTGGGGCCAAGACGCAAACGAATGGACGCGGAGCCGTAAGACAAAAATAAATGATTTTTGGAAGGATGCCTCATAGAGTGATTACCCAAATGCTCAACTTATCCGTTAAGTTACACGCACAAGGAGGTAATTTTGTTTCTGTCAATGTCCATTTGCAGAAGAAGTTCAGCAAATGTATTGTAGCCAGCAGGGGTTGGGATAGACTTAAGGCCAGATTCGAAAAAGATGCAAAACCCTTTACCAGTCCCGGAGAAGTAACAGTAAAACGGGCATTGCTGAGCCAAAGACAGTAAGGTAATTGAGATTCTTTGAGTCGAGTCTTTTGACAAAGAGGAACGAGACAGTTGAAAACGAAAACTCCAAAAAGACGTACCCTTTTCGATGTAGAGAGCTGAGTAGTTTGAATATTCATCCAATGGAACCGGCGGAAGCGAAGTGAAAGGAGAAGAATAGAGACAAAATAAGTGCTAATAAAAGAGATGAAAGGATCACAGGCTTAACGTGTCGTGGCACTACGAAGCCAGAGGGTATATGTTTATAAAGATACCTACTTTATAAGTATGAGTAGACTAGTTTTATTTTTATGAAGACGTCTTGAGGAAGGAAGCTACAAGCAGTCATTATGTAAGCACTTCTAGCTCCGATACAGTTCCCGTTATGCAGTGTGAGAAACTTTAGTGTTCAAGAGTGTAGGTCACCATAAGAGAGAATTCCAAATAGAATAGCCGAATAGCACTCAGCGGTTCATCTTGTAGTGAGTCAAGAGACCGTTCGCAAGCCGAAAAGACCAGGGGTCGGGAATACGGACTTTTCGATCGTGTGATAGCCTTCATCTCGAGTCGCTCAATCGAAAGTGTTTGAGTTTCATTTGCCGTACTCGGCTTTCCGATCGCGCTTTCAATTAACGACTATAAAGTCGGCCAGGAGTACAACAGGCCAACTGTTTCCTGTTTGCGCGTAAACTCCGATGGCTCGGTTACCTGCTACGTCGACCTACAGGTAAAAAAATGTGGGTTCTGTCTCCCCCGAACCCGGTTCTGGTTGTCTATGGCCACCAGGCAGTTACCTGAAGGCGTGGGTAGACGTGGTGAAGCCTGATCTCCGGAACAGCCCTGGTTCTACGGCATACGATTTCTCTGGCTAGCAAACCAATTTGCAAAACCTTAGTCGAGATGCTACCGCTGACCCCGTTGCACTGGAGCAGAGTTTTTTACGAAGCACTGAATCTGAAGCATGGGCCAGCAGAATCAGCAATGATTCGTGTGATCATTAGTGCAGTTAAGGAGGTTGCGGACAGCAGGAACTCCGGGAGGACGGAACTTGACTACTGGCTTATCGGCGGGTTACCTGACGCGATTGCACATGACGTTAAGACTTTCTGAGAGATAAACTGACGTTCGGGTCTGCGGACTAGCAGTTGCGTAGTATGCGCCTGCAAAACACTCAAACATGGTCGGGAATCAATCTGAAAAATTGGTCACGCATAAAGTCACAAGCCAGACCGTAACACGACAGGTCTCGGAGCACCACACTAGTGTACAGGAGAAGTGAATGAAGACGCCCACCCTGGATGTAGGAGCAACAGTGAACCATCCGTCCCCCAATGCCTCAACGCAATTATTGATCAACGAGTCAGGGCTTCACCAGATTTCTAGTCCGCGCAATCTGATTGGGCTTGCCGTTGTCGGAGGTGGAGACCGCCTCTGCGACGATAACAAGCGATTAGACCATACTGCCTAACTAGCTGACTGAATGCAGCACACTGGGCACAAAAATGTGCCATCATGCGGCAATAGGTCTTCCTTGAAATCTGGTGGTTGGTTTAGCCCAGTCATCAGAACCCAAATACAGCAAGGGATCTGAGGTATGTCCCGGCTACATGCTACAAAATACAATGTCCATGGACACACGCGCCAATGACGGGCAACTTGTCGGACCAGCAGCGGTTCCATGATTTGGCCGTATTCGGAGAGTCCACAGGGTTCAACAGCGTGCAGAAAAACTAGACAGCACCTTACTATTCTCGGCACTGTCTTATAAGCTGAATCATCCCATTAAACCTACCTGGGACAGAGGCGTGCGTTCCTAGTGAAACACCTTACCGAACAAGCCCACTCCTTGGCCCAGACCCTCCACCTCCTTTCTCCACGTGTAGTCCCACTCCATCCCACCACCTATGTAAGGGTTCTTTCGCTAGCAAGCAGTGGAGAATCGAAGAGAAAGAAGAAGAACTTGGTGTGTGGGACAGAGTATGCAAGAGGGGGCTGCGGAAGAATAACTTACTAGCGATGCACCGACCAATCGTGTTGGCTAAGCCAATATAGGAGATTATCGAGCCAGCCGCGCGTGGAGTCCAGTTCATTTCGGCGGCGAGGTCAGGCAACATAAAGTAGGGGATGACGATGCCTAAAAGACAGCATAAAGTTTACTTTCAACAAGCGAAACGAGCACATCGGGGCACTTAGGAAAAAAACACCGTGGCACTTTGCCCGCCGCAAGCGATGGGAACCAAAAATGTCCTCGAGTGAAATGGGCATGACTTTGTATATAGCGAAGCAGAGCCTCGGTCGTGGGTAAGACACCACCTCTCCTCCCCGCACCCACTAGGCTCCAGTATCGAGGGAGGATCGCCAGGGCTGGATGTACGGGCGCAGAGGCCTTTGTCCCTAACCTAACGAGCACTCGTCTCCAACCAGGCGGTCTCGGATCTCACGCAGGTGGGATCGCCATAAAGGCCGCATTACGGAGGAACCATTCGCAGTCTGGTCCTCGGTCTTGGTTGCAGGACTGAGTCAGTTGGTAAACGTCTAAGTAATGCCTCTAGCGCATCGTAACTGCCCATACAGAGGCTAATGCATTTTGAAAGCGCACACACCTAAATGTATCCGGGAAAGCGTAAGTACTGGCTACAGGACGGGTAGAGACGATGGCGACGCAAATGACCGTTTCGGGCCAATTTTCCGCTATCAGATTACTATACGCCAGCTCTAAAACTCACCGCCTATGGGGATCCCAGGCAGGAGTCTCAAGGTAAAAAAGAGACACCCCTGATCTGTTTTGTAATAGTCAAAGCCACACCGATTGCGTCCGACAGAGAGTGGATCCATGGCACAAATGATGCAATGTCAAGCCCCACGACCGGCCGGATACTGGTTCAAACTGCGGACCTTCGCTGCCTCCCGTGTGGGCACTGCTTCCTCACGACCGTGAAATATGTCAGAAATTGTGGCCCAGCACCCTTTGGTACTTCAGGTAATCTCTTACTCTATTGACAATTTTTTCTCTCCAGTTCACATCTCCTGCGGGAGAGGAAAGGTCTGTGGAACTTTTTAAGAGTTTTGTGGGTATCGGCATCCAACGCTAAAATATCGCTCAGCGTTGGTTATTTTTCGACAAGCTATGGTAGAAAGAGAGGAACTCATCAGCTAACATGGCTACGCAGATTCCGTCTGCTGCTTTACGGACCGCTGGTTAGGGAGGATAAAAAATATCATGCTTTATCCGATAAAAAACGTTTCCACCATCTAACGATCAGACCGTTGCCCTACCGATCGGTCTCTGAACTTCCACACCTCGATAGCACTCTAAACGCCGGAATTATTGCACCAACACATCCAAGCATGATTTCCACGAGCTACTCGATCAAGGTAGTAGTAGTAGTAGCAGTAGTAGTAGTAGTAGTAGTAGTGGTAGTAGTAGTAGTAGTAGTAGCAGTAGTAGTAGTAGTAGTAGTAGTAGTAGCAGTAGTAGTAGTAGTAGTAGTAGTAGTAGTAGTAGTAGCAGTAGTAGTAGTAGTAGTAGTAGTAGTAGTAGTAGTAGTAGTAGTAGTAGTAGTAGTAGTAGTAGTAGTAGTAGTCGATTCCCCGCCACCCCGAGCAGGGCCACAAGACTTGAAGTAATTGGTACCGACAAGTCTTGCTGTTAGGACCGCCGCCCCATCGATCCGCTCACATGCCGTGCGCGCACTGATGTCGGATTTATCTCAGCAAATAAATTCTGATTTTCCTCCAACGTTAAAAAGAGTAAGTAGGGTAGTTTTCATTGGGATGACAGGGTGGCAGCAACCTATGATTTCCCCAGTACGGGCGGGTCCGGCATTTTCTGACCAATAGCTGAGCTCCTAGGAGCATTCACCTACGCAGGCATAAATGGTAGAGGCTATTGTTGAGCTCTACTTTGATTTGAAAAGCCAAACAAGTAACACGCAGATGGCTACTTGCGCGAAGGTTGCTACACTACTTCGCGCACGGTAAACATTTGCAGCGACGCTAGACAATGGCGACAATAGGAACGAAAGACAAAAAACAGTTCGTCCTGGGGCTGGCAGGCATAAACAGTTTGTTTGGAGGGGGGAGGGGCTGTCAGATGCGAATTCTCCTTCCTACATGAAGGCACAGCCTCAGAGCATACTGTTTATGTATGCTTACCCGCCAGCCCCCGGGACGAACTGCTGCTGTAACCACGATGAGCGTGTGACATAATACACCAGAATCCCCGGACATAGCGACCTTCGAGGACGAAAAAACTTCAATCGACAGCTGAAATAAAATGCACGCAGCCCTCCTCCCCCCCTAAAGTCGCGCCGCCTACCATCAACTCACTGGTAGACCACGCACCCACCAAATTGACAAGCAGCTAGATTTCCACCACTCAACCATGGCTGCCTGCTGAACAGTCGGGTGTCTGGGAGTCCATCGCAGTAAGACTGAAGAATTGCTGCCCGCCCAGCCCGTCCACACATTCACACATCATCATATGGGCATATTCGGTCGCGTGGGTATTTACGCGAGTAACCAGTAAAACAGGACTCGTGACTTATATCACACCTGTACGCACCCACACGACCTGCACAGACTCCTAACCCACTAACATCTATCCCAGACATTGGCCTGGTCGGAAATTTGTGACCTCATCGCACCACCAGGGAAGACCCAACGACGGGAGGGAAAAGGGGGGATAGAGGGACACCCCTTAAATGGCCCCCCCCCCCCCACCCCTCTGGATTACCCCATCGGACGGGGCGATTCGGCCATGCGTGAAAACGATGGCTAAAACAGCACATTTCACCGACACAAGAGTGTGCAGTCAACGTTAATGAGGGGGTGACGCACGGTAAACGTGGACGTCTAACGTGGGGAACGCGCTTAGGCGGAGTTTGTGTGCCACATCCAACCCCTGCTGCAAAGCCCGCATCTAGTCGATTTGACTGGAGTTTGCTGCCCTCCTGGATGAAGGGAGAGAGAGGGGGGTAAAGGTCGACACAGTGTCTACTTTTCATTACAAAACAGTCAAATTGGTTTTTACGCTATCCCGACACGCTAACAACTGCGATGACATGGAAGGCTGTGAGCCGCGGGAATAGCATACAGTAGGTGGACTAACTCATGAAATGTCGACCGAAATTTCGAAATGCGTTTTCGCTTCGAGAAGATTAATTAAGTGGGGTTGTAAAAGTAGCCAGCCTGCAGTATAATTCTATAATAATTCAGTTACCACAGGGTGCAGGCTTTCCAAAGAACTCCCTTCCGGCTGCATGCAAAAATCACACTCTGCAAAAAATGACTGCTTAAGTACCATGCATTTTTCTCATTGATTTTCGATGCCCGCAAAAGTCCAATCATATTTCATGGAAAACATGCATAAAAATATTAATTCTTTCGCTCACTCGGTAGAAAATTACGTCTTCTTTCAATCCTATACTCGAAGGAAGGGTATTATTTGGTTTTCACAAACTTTTCCGATTCCCGAATAAATGTGAGCCCACTCTACCGTTACACTTGGATTCAGGGTTTCCAAACAACAAGCCGTATATTTTCCGCGTACGGAAAAACCGCACATTTCTCTAAGGTATTAAGAGACGACCATATAGGGTTCATAAAATTTAGAAGCGGATTTGATCTATGTTGTTAAATTTACAAGCCACATTGGTAAATGCAGAGAAATGACGATTTATGAAAGGCCATTTCACGGTATTAAAAAATCTCACAATTAGAAGCTTTTTTAGAACCGAATTATACCCTTACTTCGAGTATAAAATACGATGAGGACGTAATTTTCTACTGAATGAGTCAAAGAATGAACAGTTTGTGCATGTTTTCCATGAAATGCAATTAAATGTTTAAGGACATCGAAAATCAATCGGAAAAATGCGTGCTACATAGGTAGTCATTCTTTTAGAGGGTATGGTTTTTGCTTGCAGCCGAGAGGCAGTTCGTTCGAAAGCCGGCATCCTGAAACAACTGAAATATTATAGAATTATGCCGCAGGTTGATTAGTTTTACAACCCTACTTAATTAATCTTTCGAAACGAAAAAAGCATTTCGGAATTTCGATCGGCATTTCATTAGTCAGTCCACCTTCTGTAGACCTCCCAAGGTCTGCAGACTAGACTCGATGAATAACTCCTTTCTTAACATGGCCCTGATGAACCCCCAACTACGCGAAATCTGAAACCGCCTCGCTGAGAGCTGATTCGAGTTAAGTTGGAGACCAGTTTGTGTGGACGTGATTCAGCCTTGTTTGGCACTTTTCTACACCCCGCTCTGCCAGTAGAACACGGTGGCTGTGGGAATATAGAGTGAAATGGCTGTCGCAGAAGTCTACTATATCATAAAAGCATTCGCCTTCAAGTCACAACTGCGACCAAACAGTGGCACTGCTGAATCTCTTAGTTTGCGAAATGTAAACTTATGTGCCGCGAAAATTGACTCTCGAGAGTATCGAACATTCTTAAGATGGTAACATCTGGTAATTTACGATTTTTTTAAGAAAATGTCCATGTAACCTCTCTGGAATACACAATGCGTCATTCTGAACTCCTGCACCTACATTGTTCAGCACTCAAACACAACGACAATGCGCACACCTTAGGATAGACAGGGTGGAGTTCTTCCAGCTTAGGAAAGACCTGATTCAGCAAGAGCACTGAGCCAGAATTGCCACGATCCGGGATCCAAATTCTGATCCGGCGTCCTCATTTGAGCGATAAATCAATTAAGTATCTGTTGCTGCCTGGATCTTCGTGTCCTGGAAAATAAGGTTTTTGGCTCCAGCAGAAAGAGAGTAAAAAAGAGAAGGGCTGCTAAGGATTGAGGATGAAAGTTCCGTCTGCTTGCTGAAAACCGAGCAGCGTTGGAATTAATTTGCCCTCAAAAACAGGCTCAAAAGCGGTTACAGCTTAAAACACGGCACCATGTAAGATAAATCAGCCTGCGTCGAGGAAAATTTGATCCGGTGGGTTCGCCGCTAGTGAAAAATGTCTGAAAGGCTACCCAACTGGACCGACTGAGTCATGAAAGAGTCTTGCTAGAGGTCAAGGCCGTTTTAACGGACTGTGACACTGTTGCCAAAGTGTAGAAAATGGCAGGCCCATGCGGAGAATCAACGTGACTCGACAAAAGAAGGACTGATGGTAGACACCAAATTTTGGCAGAAGGCACTGGCAGAACTGTCGCACACAACTCACCCACAATCGTGAGAAGATTTGAAAGCAGAAGGCATAGGAAGGTGGGGCTGAGGAGCAGTCCGGGCGCCAAAAGTTCCTCCAGGAAAGAGCAGATGGGACTAGGACAAAGGGCAGCATAGCAACCCTGGCCCAGAAACCGCGGTCCCGCAGATGTCGACAAGCCCTCCAAATCAATGTCATCGTCCTCACCGGCGTCACCAACCACGGAGGCCGTGGCATCCTCCACGTCACCGCCATCGTAGTCGAGTGCCAAGCGTGCTGTCGAGGGCTGCTGGGATTGGTTAACGGCTACGGCGGAGGAGGCATTGGTAGAGATGGGATCGGGTTGAGCGGTGGCGGCGGTGGCAGCGGCAGTGGAGTAGCGACTAAAGAGGCCGTGTGACGGTGGCGCCTGCTGTGCCAGTTCTGAGGCTGCCCCGGCGTCCAGGTAACCATCCTCGATGCTGGGATTGCCGGCTCTCGGTGTAGAGGGGATAAAGGTGGACGGAGCCGCAGGCATAGGCGTCTGTGACGGTTGCCCGCCAAGGTCCCAGCTCGAAACGTTACGCCTGGGCTGGGGGAGAATGAAATCTACCCGGTTAGGATTAAAACCACCAAAGTAACTGAGTTATGCAGAAAAAAGGTTATAAAAGACCTTTACAGTGGGAGGACGCAGCCTCGGCTCGGACTAAAAGGCAGACAGCGGTAATAACCCAGGGCGTAGCTGCGCACAGATCTGGAAAATAAGTAATCGGTCGGTAAATGCGAAGATGGCGGACTTCAGGAAGCAGTTATGAAACCTAACCCAAACTAGAATTTTAATCGCCTGACGCTCGAACCAGCCACCAGAGACGGCATGAGATAAAAGTGGCAGGCGTGTCGGAGGACGCAGGATTTATAGGACATAGCTGACGCCCTGCAATACACACTAAACTTCGCATTGCCCAAATGCATAGTAGATGTTCGTACTTGATTCGATAGTAGTTTGATAATTGTGAGCTCGTCACCGGTGCGGTTGACTGGCATGAAAAAAAAAACCCGGCCAGTAGGCGCACCACTATTGTCACTGTAAGCAGTCTTCATCCGCGACCTCCCAGGTTATTAATTACTTACTTCGAACAGGCAAGGTCTGAGCATTGAATAGGGAGGGGAGATTAGTACACTTTGTCATCATTTGGGAGACGTTGGATCATAAAGTGAATGCCTCACGACCCATGTGGTGTCACACCTCGGGGGAATTCCTACCCCACCAAAACTGGTGGTGGACGGATTCAGTCGAATGAGTCGTGGACTGGGGAGGCGGAGGCATCCCCAACTGTTAAAGTGTGTTCGGAGCGATGCGAAAGTCATTCCCTCTAAGGGTATTACAATTTACTGCAATGCATTTCGACGCGGCGATAGCGTACTCTTAGGAAACTGCTGTCGCTGTCTATGGCGAATGTAATTGGAGATCGGTTGACGCGTTTTGAAAAACACCCCTAGTTCCGGGACAGCAAAATCTTTGCGACAGACGAGAACACGAAGGAATGCCACCTGATCGACCCCCTTCGTCATCGTTAATTCTATGCCCTGGAAAACTGCGTTTAAATGTTCTTTAAATGTCAACACCAAACCTCGGTCGACAATGGCAAAGGCATCATTTACATATCAAGCCCAGAATTCCGGCCGGTGGTGCTAAAAGACTAACGACTTCAACTACTGAGATCAACCCCTTATGATTCTAGAAATCGGTGAAGGCATTGGCGGGTGGCTGATCAGCTCGCAGACGGTTCCAACAAACGTGAGGGAAGGAGGATCATTAAACAATCATAAGTCTGCCCACCCGTCTTCCGACACAACCGTAGAACCCCCAACTTTCGTGCTGGGAATATGAATGGCCAACGCAACCGCTGACAAGCAAGCTATGCCTCAGTCAGTAGTCCAGACTACTGCGGCAGATCAGCCGTCGCAAACGACGGTGACGTTCACGGTGTGCCCTCGGTGGGGACGCAGAACCGGTGACTGACGTATGCACTAGTTTATGGTGAGGCAGACTTGCGCAGCACCTTCCGCACTCACTCAATCTTCACCTACTTTGCCTCAATGGCAAGACAATGTAAAGCGACCGGAGGTGGGTGTGCGTGACCAGTGGATGACAAAACCAAACGGCGCGTCTACACGTCCCACACACGGCTTGGGCTCCAGCACGCACACACACACACACACCAGACTTCTGTAAGGATGGCTCGGAATTCACATCAGCGGGACGGCCAAATCAAGAAGCGGTCATTGCGGCCAGCCCCTCAGTCCTGAGAAGGACCGAGGTACCCCGTCAACTGACAGCCCTCCAAGCCACGACGACTCTTGGAACGTTGTGATAAATTCGAGCGCGACAGGTTTACTGCAGTGAGAAATATCCCGACGCGCCGTGAAGATGGGTTCATCAGTGTCGGCCTCTCTGTTACGTGTCCCACGCGACAGCCAACCATCTGTGCCTGTCAATTAACTGGTAAGTGCGCAATGGCTGCGTCTGATCCAGCAAACAATGGTCCTCGCAGCTTGGTGGACACTGACAGTTCTCCGGCAACCGGTCCCCTGTCGGTAGACGCGCCTACGCTCCCGCTAGGTACACAGGTCATGTGTGTGGTTGCCCAGTCGTCCCTTCCTTCTGAAACGTTCCCTCTTTTGTTGGTTGAAATCCTGAGCAGGTGTTTGTTGTGGACCAGGGCGTGTGGTGGCACGCCTTGGCGCGGGTTCGGTCGCGCCAGCCAACTGCACCCTGTCCCGCCTCTGGTTTTCTTGACAATATCTTGACACCGGGCTCAGGTGGGGGAGGAGAGAGTGCGGCAGATGCTGCGCAAGCCCACTATCACCGTCGGCAACGACGGTCTCCCATGGACCCAACGCAGCCCGATAAGCACGCACTGTGGGCCAATCCGACCCGTTTAGGTTCAAGGTATCTGCAGTGCAGCTCGTTGTAGAGGCCTGTTGCCGACTACTACGCGGCTACGACAAAGCATTTTGACTAGAGCCATTCTCAGCCCCAAAACAGCAACATCAACTTGGGCTGCGGCTACATGCAGAGACGGTTTCCTGACAAACAACAGCAGCACAGTCCCTATAACCCAGAGCATTCATAACCACCACCGACATGGCATAATAAGCCGCATATCAAGAACGCGGCGCTGGTGGCTTAACGACTTGCTGTTGAACTTGGAAAGGTAAGTGACACCGGTCCGATGGCAACATGTGCAGCTGTGTCATGACAGCCATAGACAGGTGAGACCCCGGTGAGCAACCTGATGTCGCCTACCGAATTTCGGACCTTGACTGTGCTTGTAATTACACGGGTCAGACAGGGTGAAAGCTGTAATCAGACATACACGAGCAAAGGTTGACTGCGTGACAAACAGGACCGGAATTTCAATGCACGCCCGCCAGTTGGGTCAGAGAGAAAACTGTTCGGACTGAGAGCTGCTTGCAGCTTGGGACTGCGATGACAAATTAATCAACCGGCGTGCATGCCACCAGCCCACGCACGGTGTCTTGCGCAATCACTACTAGATTGTCGATTGGTCCGAATAGCCTATGGTTACCGGTTGCTTTGTTGCTGCCTAAATAGCTGACTGTGACGCCTTTTTATGCGTTAAAGGGGCTGAAAAGCATTTCAAGGGAATTTCACGTGCTACCCAGATTCTTCCAAAACCGAGTCAATATCGTAAAGCAGGCCAAAACTGGTCTCAGTTTACCCGATCGCAGGCGCTGCTAATTAGCTGCACTGTGATAAACACGACCTATACTCGCATGCCGGAAGTAATACGTGCGGCAAACAGATGGGCTCGCCGATGCAGACCCCAGGCATCTCAGTCTAAACGTGGAATGGTGGAGTGGTGGACTAGGAGTCAGGCTGCAACGGGCCCCTCTTATTGCGGCCTCTATGGCATTCCCAGTCCGAGGAATCCAGGCCACCCCTCCTCTCCTCTTGTCGTGTAAAATTCTAATCGGTGTACGTTGTGGACCACGGGGTATGATGGTACATCTAGGTGAGGGTTTACGCCTCGCCTGCCACATGCGTCCCCTCCCGCCTCCAGTTTTCTTGACTCTGTCTTGACATCGGATTTAGATTTGGGGGGCGAAGGAAGGATAGAGTGCGGTAGATGCTGCGCAAGTCGACTATCACTCTAGACCGATTCACGCGCAAATCAACGTCTTTTTTCGCCCTCGGCTGTGGATAACACAGTGGACATCGTCGGCAACGGCGGTCAAACTGTGATAAGGTGCTGAAACTTGCGCCTTCTGATGGGGATCCTCAACGTCACAAAACAGATGCTGCCAAGATAGAACGGAATGTCTGCATTCCGCCAGACAAACAAGACAGTAAGGGCGAACATAGTTTTCGTGTTACTTTGACTATTCCGGATCGCGACGGACAGGACGTGGCTTCGTAGCCCAAACGCCAGAAAGTTGGACTCGATCGTCAACTTATCCGGCTTCAAATCTCAGGAGTCACTGGCTTCCTGTTAGGTAGGGACGCCTGAGAACGGCAAATACACCAGTAGTCTCACTGGTACCTGTCGATAATACTCGTGGTGGGGAAGTAAAGAGAAGTCGTCAGAGAAGCTTGGTTGTTTGTCTGCCTTCAATAAGAGCTAGTAAATCTTCACCACCGGCCGAACAAGACTGTTCATCCCATTAATGAGCTATCACTGCTGGCTCCTGCTGGCTACTGTTATACCAATCTCGGTAGTTCGTCGCGAACGAAAATGTCTACTGTGAGCCAAACAGCCCGTCTTCGCGTACCACACACAAACTAATCTCCATATGACTAAAACATATTTTTTTATAAATGAGCGCGGCGGCTCGGATATCACCTGTGTGAAAGTGCCATAGAAGTTACACTGAGAAGGAGCCACGGACCACGACCTTCTGTCCTCCAGCCAGCCACTCCACATGACAGTCCGACTGTCGTTTCCGACGATGTCCACCGTCTGCCCCACGGCATAGTGAAGCAGGCACGGTGAATTGCGCAGGAAATAGTTTATAATGAGAGTGGGCTTACGCAGCACCTACCGCCCTCTCCTCCTCC
>CACRXP010000157.1:818068-828529 GCA_902702965.1 Spirometra erinaceieuropaei
GCGGAACATAGCTGTTGCACAATCTCTCTTTACCTCACTCTACCAGTCCATGCTGTGCAAGTAAGGGCAGCTACCAGCGAATAGGACAGAAGATCGGAGGGAGACAGCAACTCAGACTGAATGAATCTCGCAGAGTGAGTTCGATTGTTCCTACTTGGTCGCGCATCGGCTCAACTCGCATATACGGCAGCTGCAGTTGTCGGACAGATCAGAACAAGCCAGTCTGCGTGACTTTCTTTACGTCTAAAGGGGTGGTAAAGAGGCAACGGGGGCGGGGGAAGTCAGTGCTGCTAAAGTTTTCCCCATTTTGACCCAATACATACAGTCGCATCACGTGCCGCCAACCTTCCTATCATGGAATCAATGCCCGAACATCGAAAAGTGCTCATTTTGAGAGAGACAAAAGGAGTCACTATATGGTGCTTCACGGTCCCGTGATTGTGTCATACCTCCAGTTATCGGCAGTAGAGCAACTGAAAATGCGTCAGTTTGATTACAGTGAGGGAAGGTTCCGCATGATCGATAGCGTTCTTTACTTCCTATTGCAGCAAGCACTAGTCACATGAATAAGTAAAGTCAATTATGGATTGTTCAGGGCGCGGTGATTGTGCAGATTTCTCGTCCCCTCACATGTCTACTACACAGGTCTCTCAGTCAAACTGGATTCACTCAGTTGTTTGACCGCAACGGCGTCGAACAAACTGGAGGTGTCTATTATACATACGGAGGGTAGTTTGTATGTCCTAAGAGGTGACATCCATCACCTACCCGGAGCGGGAGCAGAGGTAACTTCCGCTCAGTCCACTCGTCCCATGCCCGACCGGTCTCAATTACTGGACAAGTTCAAGACGAGTGAATGTGAACGTGGGGGGACAGGGCTCGAAACCCGTCTACGCGTGTCACACACGAACGATACGCTAGAAGATGGTAGTGGTATCGTAGTTCGCGTAGGTGAGGGTGCCATACTGACCGCAATCAGGAGTCACTGAAGACTTACCCTCGGTTCAGAGGGAGGTGGAGTTATAGCCTCAGTTGGCAACTCTACAAAAGCCACGATAGGTGGCGCGACGCGATAGCGCGTTTTATTGTTTACACTGAAGACTAAAACCCCTGGATAGAAGGTACGTCTAACGCACTACATACCCCATTTCCCGTGTGCCTGTGGTGTGCTCGGGCCAATTCGACGGTGAATGAGATTGGAAGTGGTGTCTGACTTGGCGTGAAGTCTCCGCCTACGTGTGCCACACGCATGTTAGTCCCGAATCCCACATGAACGAGACCTCGTCAAGGTGCAGATCCCTCGTACGTATTAGACACGCGAAAGTCTCGTCCATTAGCATCATGTTGGCATGAGTGCTGCATGATTAGAGAGCGCGACTGCATTGGGGACACGTTGGCCCTGGGTCTACACTGATATTATGTGTTGCCTGCTGGTGTTCTGGTTTCCTTGGGAATTAAAAGGCAACCAAGCAGCAAATTCTGCGGCAAAAACCTTCTTAGGCTCATGTATTATTTTCTGGTAAAATTAAAAGAACTGGAGTTTATATCAGAACACGCTTGGGGAACAGTGGGATGAGCCGCAGATGACTTGAATCTCTCGCCGCGCAATTGGTATAAATCGGCGAAACGCCTGTACTGGGCATATGGCAAGCCAATCGGAGTTGAGATTGTTGAGTGTATGAAGATGCCTAAGCAGTGCTAATTAGGAGTGAAAGGCGGCGCTATGGCTGTAGTGACTTTTTTGTGTGGACACTGGATTGTTGGGCGGGGTACTACGATCCAAAGAGGTCACTCAAGCTCCTGAATGCCAACTGACACCGCGGACACGTTAACATTGTGGGGTTGGGCGTTGTCGGTAAGGGTTTGCAGCATTGCGCCCCACATTCTTGACAGTTCGCCTATGCATTTCGCTTTCGGTTGGCCGCAGAAATTGCCGCTCCAGTTCTGACAACCATGCGTCAGGCCGGTTGATGATCCTGTGAGGGCTCCAAGGCGTCTTTTTTTCTGAATTCCAAGCGCGCGAGGGAGGTGTCTTCGGTGTGTACTGTGCCGTCACTTTTGCTCAGCCCGAAGTTGAAGTAGGTTTGTCTTTTGGGCAATCACTAGTATACATTAACCACAATCAGGAAATTAGGTTTGCCCCAGTTAGGGTCGGTGGCTTATCACATGTGCGGTAGTTTACGTGGGCGCGCAGTCAAGAGGGATATTCCGCGTCATGTCAAGCACTGGCCTCCACTCTGGCCTGCGGTCGGCTTGACCCGGTCATGCTTCTGGCATTGGAGGAGGAGGAGGAGGAGGAGGAGGAGGANTGCCAATCCACTCAGTTTTAAGGACCCCGTTTCAACAGCATCTTCTTAAGGTGCAATTATGGCCCCCCGCCTACGGGAGACCCGAGACACCTAATTGAGGACGGTTCCATGTGTGGTGCGCGGTAGGTTTAGGAAGAGGGAGTGAATCAACAAAGCAACTATGTCAGAAAAACCGGAAGACAGCTGCGAACGCGAATGGCCGAACACGCTGCAGCGGTGCGGAGAAATAACGCTAGCTCCCAAGTTGCGGCTCATTCGACGAGATTCGGCCACACATTCAAATTCGACGAGGCCGAAATTTTCGCTAGAGGTGACAACCGCGTGAGCCGGGAGCTACTTGAATCATGGTTTACTGGCCCCCAGTGCATTAACAAGTGCAATGAACTTCCCCTTTAATACTCTGTGCTGAGATTTCGCCTAGGGAGGGGGGTAACAAACCACGCGGGGAGCGCACATGTCAACACTTGTCCCAACACCAGGGTCGGTGGGTCAGATGGTCGAGCAATCATCACGCCAACATCCAACGCACGTGATGAAATTGCAGCAATTATCGACGCGGATGTCGGCCATCAAACAGTCATCACACCAAGTGCAACGATCCCTGATGAAGGGGGAGCCGTGAATGTTCATAGGTATGCTGTAGCATGGCGACCGCATCCTATTAATACTACAGCCCCTTGTGCATGAACCACCCGTATCTACTTTTGTCTCTAATGATGGGTTCGAGCAAGAACCCAAAACGTCAGGCTAATAAAGCTCATTTCCCAGGGATCATGTCTCCGTCTTCAAGAGGGAGTGAGCTAGGCCCGTCGAAAGTCTGTTTCACTAAAACGAAGTTCCAACAGAAGTCACCACTGTAACCTTGTGGGAAACTGTTGACCACATCGCTCGCGACGGTAGTAGTTTGAATAAAAAATCAGGGAATCAAGGAATTACTTCAATAACTGAGACCGATATAGGCATGGAGGAGTGAGTCACCTTCTGTGTTTGAGGCGTCCCGCTTCCTACGGTCCCAGCCACGGTAGCATTGCTGACGGACCGAACTCGATTGGGTGCCACAGGAGTGCTGTCCGCTAGCGGCGGGTCGGGACGCTGCTTGGCTATGCAGTTTTGCACAGCAAGGGTGATACGAGATTGAACATAATCCTGCACCAACTGGGGTAGACTCTCCCGAACAATACTCATTTTGGATAGCTAGAGGAACGGAGGAAAGGCAGTGAAAATAAACATGCATTTAGAAGAGGCAGAATATAATTCCTACCAAAAACACGCACCCAAAGGTGGGGAGGGCGAATCGAGAGCCTTCGAGTCATAAAGGGTGAGTTGCAAGTGATGCGAAGGCCAGTTACGGGGGTGTCTTTACTGAAGATACATTTCCTGGTGGCAACAGTCATCTGCCTGAGAATTGACATGTGCAAAAAATTTGAAGTAAGCTAAGCTGTGACTTTTCAAACGTGAAGGAGCGGCTGTTTTCAGATCGAGCCAGATAGTTAATTCCTGGTTTTAAGAGATTCACGTCAAAGAACCCAATGAATGTACTTTCACTGAGTAGACAAAGTTCCCATTATGAATATTTCATTGTTCAGTTGGACAGTTGGATCGGGACAAGGCAGACGGTTAGCCTATGATGGAGGGTATCATAGAATATGCCTTAATTCGCCTTCGGATCATGAGGGAAAGTGGGCGCAGATTTAAACTGCGGAGGCCTTAAAGTCTTGTCCGTCGGGAATTCGGTGACTATTGTTTGGCAAATATAACACCTAGACAGTTGGCCTGAAAAGGTTCAAGAGGTCAACGCAAGCTATGAGTGTCAACTGTGGTTGAATTAGGCGGGAGATTAAACTCGGAGGAATATTTCATCATGAAAGCCTAATGGGGGCGCCACAGGATTCCAAGAAGACGACAGTTCTCGTCGATCAAAGGCGTATAAATATCAAAAATGTTCGAAAGTGGACACTGTCGATCCGCAAGTGGGGGATGAAACATACAGTAGGTGGGCTACTCATGAAATGTCGACCGAAATTCCGAAATTCGTTTTCGCTTTGAAAAGATTAATTAAGTAGAGTTGTAAAACTAATAATTTAGCTGAATAATTCTACAATAATCCAGTTACCCCAGGGTGCCGGTTTTCGAATGAACTTGCCGACTGCTCTGTAGAAAATGACTACTTAAGTAGCATGCATTTTTCTCATTGATATTTAATGTCCCTAAAAATTCGATTATATTCCATGGAAAACATGCAAAGAACTTTCCATTCTTTAACTCATTTGGTAGAAAATTACGCCTTCTTTCAATCGTATACTCGAAGGAAGGGTATAATTTGGTTTCCACAAACTTTTCCAATTCCCGAATAAATTTGAAACCGCTCTACCGTTACACTTGGATTCAGGGTTTCCAAACTACAAGGCGTATATTTTCTGCGTACGGAAAACCACACATTTCTCTATGGTATTAAGAGATGACCATATAGGGTTCATTAAATTAAGAAGTAGATTTGGTCCATAATGTTAACTTCACAAGACACACTGGTAAATGCCGAGACATAACGAGTTATGAACGGCCATTTCACGGTATTAAAAAATTTCACAATTAGAAGCTTCTTTAAAACCGAATTATACCCTTACTTCGAATATAAAATTGGAAGACGAAATTTTCTACTGAATGAGCCAAAGAATAGACATTTTTATGCGTGTTTTCCATGGAATATAATGAAATGTTTAAGGGCATCAAAAATCAATGAGAAAAATGCGTGCTACATGAGTACCCATTCTTTTACAGAGTATGGTTTCTGCATGCAGCCGGAAAGAAATTCGTTCAAAAGCCAGCATCCTGAAACAACTTAGTTATTATAGAAGTATGCTGCAGGCTGATCAGTTTTACAACCCTACTTAATTAATCTTCTCGAAGCGAAAACGTATTTCGGAATTTCGGTTGGCATTTCATGAGTTAGCCCACCTACTGTATCTACTCCGCCGCGGGGTAAACGACAAACAACAGTGAATTCAGTCAACTGAATAAGTGAATGTACTTGTCTTCGGACGCTTCTGTCTGTCGGGTTACCCCATCCTGCATTGTTTAATTGGTGTGAAAACACTTTTCGACTTGTAGATCGGACGACGTACTACCACTGGTCGTCTAGGTGGCTTCGACGACGCATAGAGACTGAAAAGCTCACAAAAAGACAGTTAGGAAGAAGTATACACTCAAAAGGCTATGGTAGGTCGGTGGAAAACCACTATCCAAATTCTCACATTCCCTAGTTAGTAAAGAATACTGAAGCCGGGGGACATTAAGAGTGCCGAACATGATCATGGCAAAATGTTTTGTTTCCTTTAGGGACACAGTGGCGTGCAGAACCACTCATGTTGCGTGAAGACTACGGCAGAGGACATGGAACTCCGAGCATGCACGCACGCACGTACGTACAGGCACAGGTGAAGGCTGTCGTGATCCAGATCAGGACGACATCGGTCTGGCGGTCACGAAATGCTCAATACAAGTTGCACGTCATGCAGGCGTGCACACAAACCATTGAGTGAAGTAGGGAAGGGGGAGGTCAAATGAACGGAGAAGGAAAGAAAATCGCCAGCACCCCCCTGCAACAAACTTCTCGCCTCCCTGCAGACCAGTCACAAGCGACGGCATTTTCGAGTTTTCTAGAGTGACGTCGATCGCAGAATTTTCAAGGGCTAGATCGAAGTTGGTAGCCAGGAATGGGGATGCGGACGGCGACCTTAACCCTAACCCTAACCTCAACCTTAAACGTTAACCCTAACAGCAGCCTTAACCCTAACCCTAACCGAAATCGTAAACGTAACCGTAGCCCTTAGACATAGCCGTAACTGGAAAACCTAACCGTAATACTGAAGCCTATTCCTACGCTCAAACCCTAACCGTAACTTACTTGTACTTGTACTTGATACGGCTGCGATCATGCCTGATCTAGCCGGCCTCGATGATGTCCCGAATTGTACCTCTCCACGCGTGACGATCCGCGGCAGCAGATCTGGACAGCTCAACCCATTCCCTTCGCCAACGACGGAGACCGAATACCGAAGGTCCAAGAACCACCTCCATGTCTTGGCAAACTGTGTCGAGCCAGACTTTGAACTGACCTCCTCTTCGACGCCTCCAATGGGGCAACGGCGTCCGATCGAGGGCAGTAACACTGAGCTCCTGAGGTGGACGACAAAGAACATGCCCGAACCACCTCAGTCGTCTTTCTTGGATGGCCTGAGTTATCCTCGCGATGTTGTCGCAGCGAGCGCGGACTATCTCATTTGAGATGAAGTCGGTTAACTTCACTCGAAGGATGATCCTCAAGCGGTGGTGGTCAAATACCTCCAGTTTTCGCTCATCCGCCACGCGCAAAGCCCAGCATTCGCAACCGTAGAGAAGGACAGGCCGGACAGATGTACGGTACACGCGAATCTTAGTGGCGATGGAGAGGTCACGTCGGTTCCACGGACATTTCCGAAGGCTTGAAAAAACCCAGCGGGCAGCATCGATTCGGGAGACAATGTCGTCCTTACTCTGTCCATTAGGCAGCAGCCGCGCCCCGAGGTATTTAAAACTGTCCACTTCTTCAAGTTGACAGCCATCAATCCCCAGGGGTGCCTTCTCCTGGTCAGGGATGCAGCTTGAGAATACTTTGGTCTTCCCAGCGTTTATGGACAAACCGACTGATTTAGCGACCTCGTTCACTCGTGACACCATAGACTGCAGATCACCAAAACTTGAAGCAAGTAAGGCGATATCATCGGCATAGTCGAGATCAGTCAGTCGATGTCCGGGTGCAAATTCAACACCGTCACTGTCGCGTAGGGCCCTCCCGAGGATCCAGTCAATAGCGTAGTTGAACAGTATGGGTGACAGGATACAACCCTGTCGGACGCCAGACCGAATACCGTAATCCGAAAACCTAAGCCCAAAGGTATAACCCTAACCCGAAAATCGGAAACCATTAACCGGTACCCTAATCCTAACCACAAACGTAAAACGGAAGCCAAATTGGTCAGGTGCGATTATGGGGCCCCACAAAATAGCCCCAGTAAACAACCCCCCCTGCCACCTGTAATACGGGGCCTGGCTACCAACTGCGATCTAGCCTTTTCAAGTTTCTAGGCATGCAGGGGGGGAGGAAGAGGAGATGAAGAAGAAGAAGAAGAAGAAGAGAGAGAGAGGAGGAGGAGGAGGAGGACGAGGACGAGGAGGACGACGACGACGACGACGACGACGACGACGACGACGACGACGACGACGACGACGACGACGACGACGACGACGACGAAACGGATAAGGGATGCGCACGTTGGACTACCAAGCACGTTTTAACACTAGCGACAGGCCAAGGGTCAGGAATGACAACATGCACCACCATTAGCCGATCAACGAAACAGCATAGGGATGCAAAAGTGCCTTCGCACAACTCAGATGGGAGACTGATACACACACTTTCCAGTGAAAGTAAGTGACAGTTAGAACGGTTCAACCTTTCTGAGCAACTGAGAGGATACTCCAAAAGGAGGACGAGTAGGAGACTGCTTGGATGTCAGCAGAGGTAATCTGCCGAGCGTCTATGCATCAAGCAAGAGGTAAGGGTGATGCAACAGAGCGGTGGGAGAGGGAGAGAGAGCGAGCACTTACAGCGACTTTGCTTCCACCCAGGTGGGAAGCGGTGGATAGCTTGGCGGAGGATCTGCGTGAGAGGGAGGAGGAGAGTCGGCTTGCCGGCGGCTGGTTTGCCAGTTGTTGCTGTCCGGTAGGACCATTAGCTCCGGCGCCGACAAGGTACTCCAGCGGTGGCGCCGAGACATCTGACTCACAGCGCACCGATCCACACGCTGCACCCTCCTCCACAGACGCCAGTTTGGCTTCCATTCGCCGCATCACGGCCTCTGATATACGCGTAATGGAGGCCGCAGTGAGGAGGGGTGGTCGGTCGGCCACGAGGGGAGCAGCAATCAGCTCGTTGTCTCGCGTTATCACCATTCCGTCTAGGCTGCCCAATGAGACAGTTCGCTGGCGACGCTTCTCTTCTATTATCCGCTGCATTATGGAGCCCCTGGGGGTGAAGACGAGAAGCACACTACTGATAGAAATAAGAACAAGGAATTGATGTCGTGCAGGGTGGTCCTCCTAGAGACCCATATTTTGGCTTTTCTGCCTTAAGACCAGAGAGAAGGAGTTTTGGTGGGATAAACACTAGGTCCTACTTACTGGATGCTAATGTAACGCCTAACAGAGTTGTTTGAAAAGACTGGGGCTACTTTGGTGCGGATCCCGGACGGCCGTGATGTGATCGTCTGTCAGGGAAGACGGCCGGTGTTGCCACCCTCCCTACCGCTGCCCTCTGCCGTCAGCAAACGCCACGACTCTTCCGCCGCAGTTGTTGACAACGCTGCAATCTCCACCGGTGTCTAACCGATATGATGAGACTACCTCCCACTCCAAATGAATAATTTCTACAGTCATAGACATCTGCAATAAATTCATTCCGGGGAACCGTTGCTTCAAATTTCTACAGTGCCTCCTAGTTCCCCTGTATCGTATATTTTTCACTTTTACGTTTCTATCCTTGTATTTACGTAACACTAAATTTTATAGGTCTCAAATCCACCTTTCTGGCTATATCCCTATACACGTGCTAGATGTTGTGCTTAACAAGTCCGTCCAGTGTTTACATGACTGAAGGGCCATTTCAGGTGACCAATTCAGTCGTGTGTACTACCCTCGACTTCATCGGACGTTACACCAACCAGCCCCTCGTCCCATGTCCAGGTTGAAGCACACTTTCATAGTGCCTAGACCGCTGTTTTTGCAGCATGCGTCGAACGGTTGCCTGGAAGTCGCTAAATATCGCTTCGAATTCGAAAAAAAATACTCAGGTGAAGTGGCAGGACTGATTGGCACATAGCAGGATCCGAATTCAATCAATACACGCTGACGATCTCACCTCCGGCCGAGAATTGCTCCAACCATCTGCGTAAACCACACTCGAAAAACAGCGTTTAAGTAATACAATCATTGCGTGCTGATATTTGCTGTTCGCGTCAGTTCAATCAGATATCTATGAAAGGATAAAAAAACATCTGACGTCCTGTGTCCATCGGGAAGGAAGGCACGGCTACATCAGACTGAGTGCATAATGGAAATCTTTTGATTTCCAAGGGGGCTGTAACTAGGAGAATTTTGAAAGACCCGCGTGCTTATTAGTTTTGCGGGCTTGAAAGTGTCTGCATCCATTGAACCGTTTTACGAGCGCCAAGAAGCCACTTCAAGGGGCTGGTGTGAGTTAAAAGGACAAAATACTCAGCGCATAGCACAGACACCCCTAAGAGCAGACGTAAGCAAGTAAACGGTGTAAAATCAAAAATATTCCCCTCCGTGCGTCACAGTTCAAGAAGATGTAACATTGCACAAAATGGACAGAAACAGCAAATTTTTGTGTGTGCGTGTTTTTTAAAATAAAACACGGCTTAATTCATGCCAGCTAGGACAGTGGACCATCGACAGTTCGACCTTCGCGTCTGGCGATGTCCACCGTCTGCCCCACAGCCAGGTGAAGCGGGAACGATGACTTGCACATGAATTAGTTTCTAGAGAGTGAGCCTGCGCAGCATCTAACGCACTCTCTCCTCCTCCTCCTCCTCCTCCTCCCCCATCTGAGCCCGTTGTCAAGACATTGTCAAGAAAACCAGAGACGGGATAGGGCACAGGTGGCTGGCACGGCCGAACCCGCACCTAGGCGTACCACCACACCCCCCAGTTCACAAAAAACACGGTAACAATCGGGAGATGGCACCCAAAAAGTCCGTTACCTAGAAATAATACCTTTAACAGTGGACTCAAACGGCTTCAGGCTATATCAGCGGTTACAGGCCTACTTTCACGCACTACATGGACTTTTCGCGATGGCCTAGCATGGGCTGGCCGAACAAACACCGCAGGAGGTTACATGGACGATGGTCGCTGTTACCCAACCTTCCCTATCGTTACACACGTACACCTCAATATACGGCATACATTCGCATTATGGCAGTTTATTACAAAACAAAATCACTTTTAAATAGGATAAGTCTGCACAACATGGGACAGGAACAGTTCCCAGGCATCTGTCAAAGACATGGCATTGAGGCCAAACCAAAGACGA
>CACRXP010000157.1:834780-869272 GCA_902702965.1 Spirometra erinaceieuropaei
ACACGCGACGCCACGGCTCCGGCGGTAAGCGGTGCTATGCACTTTTGCTTTGAGCAGCGCTCACCGCGATGGAGGGGAGCGGGGTATAAAGACAAAAGACTCGTGTCCGTGCGGCGGCGGCGTTGGTAGTTACCGTGTCCCCTGAAGGCCACCTAACTGGCACAGAGCTTTGCACGACAGCGAAAGCTCCCACCCATGATTACCGGGGCGGGGGGCAGGCTGAAATGACGCGAACGCGGAAATCCTATTGGTCAGTCATTTGCGGCCCACGCGGGTGGGCAGAAAACAGGCTGCTTTCGCTGCAAAACTCCCTGATCGGTCGGTAGGGCCGTGATGGCCGAGGTTAGAATAATAAAACCCAGGCCACGGGGGGGAACTCACCGATAGATGACACGACGTTGCTGCGCCTTCTGTGCCTTGAGGGCTCGTTTTGCGGCTCGTGCCTGAGACGCATGTGCACGGGCTGCAGCGGCGTGTGCCTTAGCCGCGGCATCGTGCTCCAACTTGGCTGCCCGCCGGCGATCACGTTCCTCTCGCAGACGATGCTCAGTGGCGGCTGAGGCACGTCGACGTGCTTCTCGCTCCTGTTTCTTCAAGTGCTGTACCTGCTTGATGCGGAGGTGTGTGTCCAGCGGTCGAAAGAGCACAATCACGGTCTGTGTAAAAGAGGGTAGGGTACAGAAAGAGAGAGAGAGATAGTAAACTATTTCCGACGGATATGCCCATACCTCGGACTGGGGATGCAGCAGAGAGAGAGAGAGAGAGAGAGAGAGAGAGAGGGAGAGAGACGGCCAGAAGGCACTTTGGGACAAGCATGTTCAACAGTCGGATATGCCCATACCTCGGACTGGGGATGCAGCAGACCTGGACCCGGGTTCAGTTTGTCACCGACTCAGATGCTCATCAGTTGAGCTGGTAGTGGTGATGTTCATTCATGTCTAACCTAACTGCTGAGTTGACTATGTAAGTTCTGGTTTACCTTACGGTCTTGGGTATCAGTCAGTGATATAGTGAGGAGCAACCAGTGATTTTTACCTTTTACCAACAATGACTGACAACAGCAGGCTAATCACAGTAGCCTTTTCGTCCTGTCTTAATCTTGGCAATGTCCCATTGCCGATCGTTCGTTGTTGTGCAATCGCCTGCAACGGCTGCAGACCAGCGGAACGCCCCCATTCATTCCCGAAAGCGGGCTACATGGACAACTGCCACTCCAACAGGACCTTGGGGGCAAGTGTCGCCGCTTTCGCAATCTCATACCGGTTGGATACCAGTGTCGCAACACTCCGTTACTGATGCTAGTATTGCAGTGGTAGTAGTATTAGTAGTAACAGCGGTAGTAGTGGTAGTAGTAGCAGTAGTAGTGGTGGCGGTAGTAGTAGTAGTAGTAGTAGTAGTAGTAGTAGTAGTAGTAGTCCGCCCGTAAGACAGGCTGGTGGGGGAATAGACAATTCTAAGTGTTGCGACACTGTATTCCCGCCCTCATACCTTCCCACCGAAGTCCGAAACTGCCTGCGACTTGCCTGGTTGCTGGTAAAGTGCGGGCATCTATAGGTGGGCACGAGTGCTCTGACCAACTTCACACGCTCTAATCCCACTTCCCCAACTGGCTACGGGGATGGAAATACAGGAGGAACATAGCAGAAGAGTCACAAGCGAGGCAAAAGACCACCTCACTACGCGAAGGGGTCCTATGCAGCACTGACGGCTGTGCGGGGGGGGACATCGAGCAATGGCACGGGCGCATAAAACGATTTCAAGGACATGAGGGCAAGCTACAGAACACACAGGACGGAGTGAGATAGCCAGACAAAGAAGGCAGCTCCTCCCAACCTTGGCCGACTAAAGTGTCCTAAAAGTGGGCTGAGACATAGAAACATAATCATGGCTTTTGACCAGCGTCAGAAACATAATCGGCGAATACTGTATGCTGCGTGTGTCCCACAGGATTGACAAAACGCACGCATTAACTTCGCTGTCAGTGCTTTAAAAAGTCCGGTCTAACGAATCGGGGTGGCAGAGAATTTTTGAAGTCGCGAGAGCGAAAATGGAGGGACGTTAGACTCACCATGGCAACCATTGATGAACCAACTTACAGACAGAATTCACAGACTCCTTCCAAACCACAACGCATTTTACCATACTGCCCTGGTAGACAGCCTACAGAAATGATTTCTACTCACACTCACAGGCACAAGTGTATTTATTTGCTGCCTAGACTCGCGACGACATTGTCAGCTCATAAATACTTTATGTAGGCGTCTCCATCATATAAATCGTCAGCTGATTGTAGGGACATGTGGTGTTGACTGACGCAGAACATCCATCTGCTCCATCAAATTAACTAGGCTAGTAAGTTGGACGCATATCTGCCACAGTTATAGGACAGAGGATGAATCTCCTTTGCGTCATTGGTTTTCGGTGAGTTGGACAAAAGACCTAGTTGTGCAGTGGCTCAAATGACGGCTGTCGCTGTATGGAGTCGTCTGCTGGAAGTAGGCTGCCTCTAGCTCCTGTATTTGAAAGCGGAGATTTTTGTACACCAGACAGTTCGACCGTCATGACCAACGATGGAGGACATGTGGCTATGTAGCCGCACCTGATGGGCACAATACATAATTATTTAGAGTTTGTGTGATCACGTTGGCATCTTGTTGCTGTGTGTTGTGGTGCGTGTTCTGTTGGCGGCCTTGTTCCTTTGTTGCCGTGTCTACTTTTTTGGCCCAATACCGGTGGTCCTTCTTGACTTTCGGCCTGTCATCTCCTAACTTTCGCGTTGGGTGTTTCAGGGTTAGGGTTTAGGGCAGTGGTTAAGGGTTAGGGTTGGAGTCAGGTGGTTAGGGCTTAGGGTTCAGGGTTAAGGTTAGAGTTAGGGGTTAGAGTCAGAGTTGGGGGCCAATGCTAGACTTTAGGATTGACGATTAGGGCAACTATTTCTCAACCACCCAAAGCACAACCGCGAATTTCCAGTAGCTTTTGTTTCGCATACAATAACTTGATTTCGTCGCCTGTGCGCTGTCCGGCCCTATTCCTAATACCGCTGGTGTCGTTGTACAGGTGGCTGGGGTTTGTTTACCTTAGGTGCAGCTAAATAACCACATCTGACCCAGCGATGTCTTCCGTGTGCTCTCACAGCAGGGTGTGAGCAGGGACGGCGACTTACGTGTGGATTAGATCATAGTGAAAGTAGACTTGCGAAGCACCTACCGCACCTCCCCCCACTTGGGCGCGCGGTGTCAAAAAAACCGGAGGTGGGAGAGGGCGCAGATGGCTGGCGCGGCCGAAGCCGCCCATAGGCGTGCCGCCATACTCGTTCGTACACCTAAACAGCACATCGGCTTAAGTTTCTAGGAGTGTATTTGATGCCGGCGGCAGGTAACACCCACCACATCCCAGTAGTGCAAAAGTTTGTGACCTTTTTTTATAGGTAAGTGGCTTGATAATTCGATCCGTCTCCAGATTAAGGACTAGGGTATGATGATTCCCTCCTAACGTTGCCTTCATGACAATTCCCATCTGGCATTTACGGCCCACGCCTGACGGAAGCCTCATGTCAAAGTTAACCAGGGCTTTTAAGATTTTGGTAACAGAGAGAGAGAGAGGGAGAGAGAGAGAGAGAGAGCATAAGAGACGGGAATAGGGACCCTTCGCCCCCCTCCCGGCATTACAGGTGGCAGAATCCCAGGAAGAATACCTATTCCCGTGTCCCAACCTTACCCCTAATCATATACTAACTTTAATCTTCCTGAAAATTAGTGCAAGGCCCCCGGAAGAAGAGGATTCCTATACCGGTGTCTTGTTAAAGAGGGCCGCGGTAACCCTATGAACACCCCAGGGCAGATAGGATCACACTTTCACTGAACTAACTACAGATTATCGGGTACATCATGTATGCTGTTCGGGGAAGAAGAGCTAGGAAAATGTACCCTAAAAGTGCACTGTTTCCCGGCACCTACAGTAGAAGTGATAACTCATGAAATGTTGGAAGAAATTCTGTAGTGCCTTTTCAACTCGGAACGACTACTTAAATAGGGTTGTAATATTAATCACCATTCAGCATAATCTCAAAATATTTCAGTTACTTCAGGATGCCGGTTGTTGAAAGAACTTCCTTCCGGCCGCCTACGAAAACCGCACCCTGCAAAAAAAACGACTAATTAAGTAGTATGAATTTTTCTGATTGATTGTCGACGCCCTTATAAATTCAATTATATTTCATAGAAAACATGCATAAAAGTGTTCATCGTGTGTCCGCATTTACTAATGTTGCCTGTACACTTTACAATGTGGCTCAAATCCACTGCTAGACTTTATTAACCCCATGTGGTCCCTTCTTAACGCCGTATAGGAAGGTGTGATTTTACGTATACAGAAAATATGCAGCCTGTAGTTTGGTAACCCCAGATGCGAATGTAACGGCAAAACGAGTTTAAAATTATACCATTCCTTTAAGTATAACATTTGATAAAGACGCAATTTTTCACCACATGAGTAGAAGAGTGAATATTTTGTGTATTTTATCTTATTTTATTTATTTTATGAACTTAAAATGCCATAGAAAATCAATGAAAAAATGCATAATACTTAAGCAGCATTTTTTACGGAGCAAAGGTTTTCGTAGGCGGCCGAAAAGAAGCTTATTTAAAAGCTGGAATCCTGAGGTAACTAAATTATCCTGAGAATTATGTTTCACGGTGATTAATACTACAACCCTACTTAAATAATCTTCCCGAGTCGAGAAGGCATTACAGATTTTCGGCTAACATTTTATGAGTTAGCACGTCTACTGTACGCAACGGACCGTCACTGCCGGGGGTTACGTATGCGGTAGAAGAACAAAACGAGCAGAAACAGTAGAACTCCCCGCCTCCGTGCCCCTCCGGTCAGAATAACACTGGTCACCGTGGAAACCTGGAATTTTAGTAAGCCTTTGGATAACCTAGTGGCCGATCGATGAGAAAGGGTGCTCCTGCTTGTCAGTGAACCGGTTGAGCGGAAGGCGAAGACTGTCACCCTCGGCGACACTCAGACGAAAGTGGGTGTGGAATACACTTTTCCTTTCTGATGATCCCCCAAAGGGAGAAAGGCGAGATGGCGAAGTTGACTTCGCCATCGGAAACGATGTTGTCAGAATGTCGCCCCTTATATCGCTGGCTCTTCGAGGGGAGAAATTCGCGACAGATGTCACCGCCCGCGATCCTGCATGGAAAGCTATAACGATGCGAGGGACAGATTGCATGCTCTCTTCGTGTCTGTGTCGAAGGCAGAGTAATGCACTACCTGGTGCAGATGACACCACCTGGGAGTGAGCGCGTTTGATCGCAACGGAGGAGGCGACTGGAACAGCTACGGACTCCTGCTGAAAACTTGCTTAGGCCACAGTCTCCTCGTGCAGGAAGACAACGTGGCTGCAGCCTTGCTCGTGTCACTGGGTGTTGACATCCTGTGCAGACGTCAGGGGGAGAGATCGGCAAGGCGCGCTGGCAACGACTGATGGTGGTTGGTGGACAGATCACCACCTGGCACCCACGAAGCGAAACGCGGCCAACAACACGGTGCATGGGGATAGATCTCATCAGTCAAATCAACATCGGCCCGAAGGAAATGCGTGTTCTCGAGGTCGGATACGCTGGAGGCAAACGGATCAGACTGCCGAATGTCACACAGGCCACCGCCACGTCGGTGCTTCGGCTGACATGTTGTAAGCGCAAGGACTGGTTGAAAGATAATGACGCAGACATTCAGCGCATAGGCAGAATGATATTAACGACAAAGACAAGGGAGACTGGAATGGCCATTTCTGGCCAGCCAGTCATACCCAACCCCGAAGTGTGCAACACCCGAGGCTCGAACTCGCGACCAGTTAGTTAGAAGTTCACGCCTCTAACCACTGAGCCACGAGCCCGTTGCCCTGTCGGTTTCGATAGGGAATATACAATGGTAGGGGGCGCTCACCGATCTTTCTTACGGAACTCACTCGTTCCTTTGTGCGTTACGGGCTCTCTCTCTCTCGAGCCCAACCAGCAGCTGCCCAGCTCGAGGGAGAGCCCGTAAGGCACAACGGAACGAGTGATTTCCGTAAGAAAGATCGGTGAGCGCCCCCTACCATCAAATCTTCTTGTCCTGGAGACGGCGTGTGACTGGCAAGCGATAACAATTGCACCCGAGACGATCATTGCAGTCTTGGAGGTGAAGCTCTAGTTTTTTCTTCAAAAAAATCATGCCCTACTGTGTGCCGATTTTCGGACGCCAGAATATGATAGGGGGTGGGGGGGATGCTTACATCAAATTTCAGACTTTGCGTTCTGCCGCCGCCGCCGCCCACCGCTGCTCCCACCACGTCATGCCCTATTGCTGTATTTTATCGCGTCTAGGGATTGGTAGTCGCGTCAAGCGCCTAACTGCGGCAAGCAGTAGTTTCACTTTGACACAGTCTGGCTGTGCTGAATACAACGACCATACCCCCACCCTCCAGCCACCTCAAGAAATGGCTGGACTCAACAGGCCTATTCCTCCAGAGTGGATGACTGTGTACGTTTGTTTGGGCTCAAATACAGGCGAAAGGTCGGCCTAATTGAAGCACGCATATGCAGGAGCTGTACGCCAGACGAGCCACGGTACTACTGCTCGGGATAAAAGCAATTACTATGCGGAACTACTGAACTCAATCATTCGCGATCTACAGTTCACGATGGAAGAGGAAGTAGGGGACAAACTTTCATTCTTGGATGTTCTTGTCTGCCGCCAACCAAACGGCACACTAGCGACGTCGGTCTACAGAAAACCGACGAACACGCTGCAAATGCTCAGCTACAACAGCAACCACCCGCTACAACACAAACGAAGCTGTGTCTGCACGCCATACCGACGGGTGAAAACTCATTGCAGTACGCCAGCCGCCAAACTGGACGAAATAAACTCCTCGGGGCCAACGGCTATCCGCGGGCATTCATTGAACGGAGCCGAATGCGGCCAAAGAAACGTAATGAAGAGCATAGTCAACCAAACTCGTGGCGGAGCATTCCGTACATTAAAGGGGTCTCCGAAGCCGTGACTCGTTCACTCGAGCCACTCGGAATAGGTGTTGCCCACAGGCCTGACTCAACAATCCGCCAACAATGGATGCGGCCAAAAGATCCGATCCCTAAGCAGGTGATGTCGGCCGTTGTCAACCGACTTCAATGCAGCTGCGGAAGGTGCAACTACGTTGGGGAAACCGGACGCCGGCTGCAAACGCGAATGCACGAGCATAAGTTGGCCGTGCGAGGGTTGGACACAAAGTCGGAGGTAGCAACCCATGCCGCGCAAATGGGACACATTTTCAACTTTGACGCCGTTGAGATTGTGGGCCGGGGCGGTGATCATACAGCAAGGCAAGTGCAAGAAGCCTGGATGTCCACCGACTGTTCTGTCAACCACCACATCAATTTGCCTCCCCCCTATCTGGCTTTACGAACCTTCTTAACGGGGGGCAGTCACGGCGCGGGACAATCGGGGCCGTCAGTCATCGCCGCGGCCGAGGGGGACGATTCAGGTCAAAGTGACATGCGGGTTGGATGCAGCCACACAGGCGGCACTGGTGGGTCACGCAAAGTGCGCCATATGAGGGGAGCTGTGCGCAGGACTTTCCAGTCTCTGAAGGTGGGCAGACGAATCAACCACTCGAAACGTCAGACCTCCAATAAACCCCTCCCAGTGAACGCCTCTTCTTTTGACAGTCAGATGTCGGACATGGTGATTGCCATGCCTGTATGAGCTAGTAAGAAACGGAGACGGAGAAGGGGAGAAGCATAGCGGGAGGGGACAGAAAGCTTTATGATGGCCACCGGCAGGAAGGAGACAAATGCCAACATTTGGGGTGCAAAGGCAGGCTCCGTTGCCGGTTCACGTCGCGCGAATAGGGATCCCTACCGCTCTTCCCCCATTGTTGCTGTCGCTTGCAGTCCTGGAAAGTCATCTTGACTCCGAATTGGCTACCTCAAACAATCGCATACCAGCGAGGGCTTAAGTGAGGACACCTCGATCGATGAGGACAAAGAACAGAAGAGACATTTGGTGGTTGCTCTCCGCTGCCAGCCGGTCACGGTACGATCCCCGACGAGGAAGCCAAAACATTCTGACCCGAATCCCGCGCTCTCAGGCTAGACGTCGGATTCAGTGCTCTAGCCACGGAGTAACGGGCCCAAGTCCTGTTGGTTTCGGTCGGGAATATCGACATTGATAGTGGCCGTTTAAAGACTCAACTCTGGTGTGCAACCTCAAACGCTGGAAAGTGCGCTAAACAGTTGTTCCATCTCCACAGAGTTGCATTAGTTAGACGTTTGGACCTTATGGATAGATAAATCTATGCTTTGGTGTTCCTTGAATAAGGCTGATATAGAAACGTTTCGACAGACCCAGCCATAATAGAGGTGCCCTACTTTGTCGAGGTAATGAGATGTGTGCGGCAAGATGTGCTTTAAGCGTTCGGATAGCAGGCAAACCGTGAGAGTTAGTGCAGTCATGTCTTTCCTCTGAAATAAACTGTATCAAGTCACTGTATGGATCAGAAAAGCAGAAATGACCATCGTGCGGCAAAGAAAAAGTGGGAGAAATCCGTCTTTACAGCTGACGAAGTCTGGCAGTAGTAAATACGAGACTTTTGAGAGCCATCCCCGACGTTCATGTTCTTTTTCAGCATGCATGGACTCTGAACAGAAAACCTGACAGCTCAGAGGCGAAAGCGGCGTGACTAAAACTGTGATTAGACACGCTAAAAAGACACGCTGGAGGGCATTTTGCACATGCGTCTGGTGCTCAACTGAAGGATTTTAGTGCGTCGGGTGGAGCGGCGTGCCATTGTCTTCACGACCACGCCTTTCTCTTGCGCCCTTCACAATCACTAGTGACACAGCATGGCCCTAGAGTCTCCGTAGCTGGCAGTCTCACTCGATCCAAACTGTTTTTTGGATTATGCACGGTCAGTGATTTGAAAAAAAGCATGCTTCCGAGATCGATACTACTCATACAGGTTTAATTGGTTAATAAATATAACAAGAACGAAGAAAGTTGCATATTATTATACTTTTTTACTGCGGCAAACAAAGATACAGAACCGGGCTTGCTTCTTATCTAAGGACATCTCATGGCACTTCGTGGCAGATGGCGTCAAGGGCTGACTTTTGGACCTCAAAGTACTACTGGTACTGTTTTGCATTTAGCTCGTCCAGCTAACTGCGCGTGATTAGAAGCCCACTGATGATCACGTGCAGTAGATGTGCTAACTCATGAAATGCCAACAAAAATTTCGAAATGCGTTCTCGTTTCTAAAAGATAAATTAAGTAGTGTTGTAAAACTAATCATGATGCAGCATAAATCTATAATGATCCAGTTACCACAGGGTGTCGGCTTTCGAAAGAACTTATTTTCGGCTGCACGCAAGATCCATACTCTGCAAAAAATGACTACTTAAGTAGCATGCAAATTTCTTCTTGATTTTCGACGCCCTTGAAAATTAGATTACGTTTCATGGAAAACATGCATAAAAATATTCATTCTTTTACTTATTCGGTAGGAAATCACGTCTTCTTCCAATTTCATATTCAAAAAAGAGTATAATTCGGTTTTGAAAAACTTTTCTGATTCCCGAATAATTTTGAACCCGACCTGATGTTACACTTGCATTCAGGGTTTCCAAACTACAAGCTGTATATTTTCCGCGTACGGAAAACCATGCAGTTCTCTACGGTGTTAAGAGGACACCATATGAGGTTCATAAAATTAAGCAGTGGATTTGGGCAATATTGTTAACTTTACAAGCCACATTCGTAAATGCAGATACATGACGTTTCATGAACGGCCATTTAACGGTATTAAAAAATCTCACAATTAGAAATTTTTTTAAAAGCGATTTATACTCGTCTTTTGAGTGCAAAGCCGGAAAAAGACGTGAGTTTCCACCGAATAAGTAAAGGAATGAATATTTTTAAGCATGTTTTCCATGAAATATTCATGAATTTTCAACGGCATCGAAAAGCTATGAGAAAATTGCATACTACATAAGTAGTCATTTTTTGCCAAGTGTAGATCTTGCATGCAGCCGAAAATAAGTTCTTTCGAAAGCCGACACCCTGAGCTAACTGGATCATTATAGATTTATGCTGCATCATGATTAGTTTTACAAAAGTACTTAATTTATCTTTTCGAAACGAGAACGCATTTCGAAATTTTGGTTGACATTTCATGAGTTAGCCACTGTGTGAACCCGTAAATTTCCTCTTCGCAGCTGCCCCATATGTGTGCAGTCGTTTCGCGTAGTCAGTAAGACAATGCGAAAATATGACCACCAGTTATCGTGACATAAGGTGGCTGGTAACCAGAGAACTCTTTCCGATAAGCAGTGAATACCCGAGTCACAGGAGCATTCGGTACCCCCCCCCCCCTTATCTCAAGCCGGCGTCCAATACTGCATTTTTGGGCCAGGAATGCTCCTGTGGATCCCAAAACAAGTTCTCGATACAATGCAGAGATTGTTAAAAAAAAATATGTCATAGATATTTTGGCAAATTTTGAATAATTCATACTGACCCAACTGTGAAAAAGTCGGCGCCGGGATTTCACAGCTGGGTCAATATAAAAAATATTTACCGCCGTGTTCCGCCTCTCGTGGGGTTTTTTGCTCTCTACGCAGGCGTTTGAGTGTGAAGTCTCAGTCCACCCACCACTCCCCGTTGTGTTTTAGTCCACAAATCGAGCGTCCAACTCTAGTCAATCAATGCGCTCGAAGGAATGCCGAGAAGGATGAGTTAAGTACAGTAGGTGGGCTAACTGATGAAATGTCAACCGAAATTCCGAAATGCGTTTTCGTTTCGAAAAGATTAATTAAGAAGGGTTGTAAAACCGATCATCATGCTGCATAATTCCATAATAATTCAGTTACCTCAGGATGCCGGCTTTCGAATGAACTTCCTTCCGACTGCATGCAAAAACTGCACTTTGTAAAAAATGACTACTTACGTAGCATGAATTTTTCTGCTGGTTTGGCTCGAGAGAGAGCCCATAGGGCACAACGGAACGAGCATGTTCCGTAAGAAAGATCAATGGGTGCCCCCTACCAATGAATTTTTCTCTTTGATTTTCGATGACCCTAAAAGTAATTTTATATTTCATGGAGAACATGCATTAAAATATCCATTCTTTTGCTCATTCGGTAGATAAGTACCTCTGCTTATAATTTTATACTCGCAGGAGGGACATAATTCGGTTTTAAAAAAGTTTTCCAATTCCCGAATAATTTTTAACCTGCTCTAACCGTCACACTTGGATTCAGCGTTTCCAAACTACAAGCCGTATATATTCCGCGTCTGGAAAACCACACATTTCTCTACGCTTATAAAGGGCGACCATATAGGGTTCATAAAATTAAGCAGTAGATTTGATCCATATTGTTAACTTTACAAGCCACACTGGTAAATGCAGAGATATGACGACTTATGAACGGGCATTTCACGGTATTTAAAAGTCCAACAATTAGAAACTTTTTAAAACCGAATTATGTCCCTTTTTCGAGTATAAAATTGAAAGAAGACGTAATTTTCTACCGAATGAGCGGAGGAACGAATATTTTTATGCATGTTTTCCATTAAATATAATTGGACATTTAGGGGCATCAAAAATCAATGAGAAAAAAACATGCTACATAAGTAGTCATTTTTTACAGAGTGTGGGCTTTGCATGTAGCCTGAAGGAAGTTCGTTCAAAAGCCGGCATCCTGAGGTAACTGAAGTATTATAGAATTATGTTGCAGGCTGACCAGTTTTACAACCCTACTTAATTAATCTTTTCCAAATGAAAACGCGTTTCGGAATTTCGGTTGACATTTCATCAGTTAGCCCACCTACTGTATTTATGTATGAAGGCAAGTGTGAACCACTTCACACGCTTCGATAAAACCCCTATGTTTACTAGGCCAACTATATTTTTTCAATATTTTACGCCCATAATAACAAGTATCCACAAGCTGACGTTCCCTTAGAAACGGCTCGGGCACTAGCCCGCTTACGTTCGTAGCACAAGGATAGACTGCCGATCACCGAGGCACAACTATCACATGCGTGATCGCAACAGCGTAAAATTCCTGGATTCGCAGAATTTGGGCAACTGTGGGGGAGGGGGGGGGACGGTTCAGCTGGCATAGCACAGAGTGGGACCTGCGAGTGACAGCGCAGACACAAGGTAACATTCCACACGCGCAGCATTGTTTGAAGAAGAGGAAATGCTCAAATCCGGTCCTGAACTGTGAAACAATCTTCAACACCCCGAAAATGAATAGAAAATTAGCCCAACTGTAGAGACATGAGTGTATGTAAATGGCAAAACCCGGAACGTGTGCAGAAATGGCAATGAAGTGATGGTGGTGGTGGTAGTAGTAGAAGTGCTCGGAGGGAGTTGAACAGGTGCATTCAAATTTGGTGACGCCTAAATCACGCCAGTCAGGTAACCTACAGGAGAAAAAGGCCAGTGGGCAGAACAGAAGTTGGATTAACTGGTGCGGAGACTACAGTTAGTGGACTAACTCACGAAACCCCAACAGAAATTCCGAAATGCGTTTCCGTTTGGAAAAGATTAATTAAGTAGGGTTGTAAAACTAATTATCATGCAGCAAAATTCTATGATGATCCGGTTATCTCAGGGTGTCGGCTTTCAAATGAACTGATTGCCGACTGCATGCAAGAACTATACTCTGCAAAAAATGACTACTAAGGAGCATGTGATTTTCTCATTTATTTTCGATGCTCTTGAAAACTAGATTATATTTCATGGAAAACATGCAAAAAATATTCAGTCTTTTACTTATCCGGCAGAAAATCACGTCTTCCTTCAGTTTTGCACTCGAAAGAATGGTGTAATTCGGTTTCAAAAAAAGTTTATAGCTGTGAGATTTTTTAACACCGTGAAATGGCCCATCATTAAAGGTCATGTCTCTGCATTTACTAATGTGGCTTGTAAAGTTAACAATATTGCTTAAATCCACTGCTTAATTTTATGAACCCCACATGGTCTCCTCTTAATACTGTAGAGAAATGCATGGTTTTCCGTACACGGAAAATACACGGCGTGTGGTTATGAAACCCTGAATGCAAGTGTAACACCACATCGGGTTCAAAATTACTTGGGTATCAGAAAAGTTTTTTAAAACCAAATTATACTTTTCTTTCAAGGACAAAATCGAAAGAAGACGTTATTTTCTACCGGATAAGTAAAAGAATGAATATTTTTCTGCATGTTTTCCATGAAATATAATTGTACTTTTGGGGGCATCGAAAATCAAGGAGAAAAATTCATGCCACTTAAGTAGTCATTTTTTGCAGTCGGCAATAAGTCCATTCGAAAGCGGACACCCTGACGTTACTGGATCATTATAGAATTATGCTGCATGATGATAAGTTTCACAACCCTACTTAATTAATCTTTTCGAAACGAAAACGCATTTCGGAATTTCGGTGACATTTCATGATTCAGCCCACCTACTGTGCGTGCAGCGGTACATGAGTTCAGAATTTACTACGTAGTATTACGCCCAAAGTAATAATGATATCGTCGATGGTCGGGTACGATTGTGAAGTGGAAACAGCAAGCTGCGGAGGTCGACGTAGAGCTGGAGTACGTGTGTCCAGTCAGTGTCTGACATCACTTCAGGTCTCCATAAGTTAAGCCTGATTTTCAAAGTAATGAAGCCGTCGGACATTCTGGATTATTACGTCCTCATCGTGCAGGTCGAGGATCGAAAGTCTGTCTTTAGACGGACTGCGATGCCTTCTTCCGAATCCACGGACATGGCTATCCCAGCATTTGTGTGTTGTGCCCCTAAAACGGGCCACGTGGTAGATGAGTGGGACCAACGCGGGAACCAGATCGGATTCCAGCAGACGTTCTCGGAAATGCGCACCCATAACAGATACTAACATTCGGGGTGCGATGGGAAGCCAAGCTGCAGGCCCACGCAGTGCCAATTGGGATCTCTACCGTCCCCCTCCCCCACGTTTGTTGTTCTTGAAAATCCTGGTTAAGTGTTGGTTGTTGACCAGGGGGCATGATGGTACGCCCAGGTGGCGCGGTTTCTCCCTGCCAGTCACCTGCGTTCTCTTCCACCTCCGGTCTTCTTGACTTGGTAATGGCGCAGGGCCCAGATGGGGGAGATGATGCTATGAAAGTCTACTATCACTATAAACTAATTCACACACAGCCACTATCCCTCCTTTCATCCTGCTGCGGAGCATACTGTGGACATCGTCGAAACCGACGGCCGAACTGTTGTGGCGGGTTCCTAGCTGATTATTTTCAACTACAGCAGACGCTTAGTCAGCATACCGTGGCCACGATTTGGGGTTGACCAGTGTAAGAACTCTTGATTCTACGTTCCGAATTGTCACCTCGGCAGGAGAGTCAGCTCTAGATGACCCCTTAGTTGCTGATAGGGTTGGTGGTCGAACAAAAACTCTGTTTCTAAACAAAGGCGTATGAGACCTAATCTAGACCGGTGGAGGTGTCAGTACAAGTTAAACGCGCGTATACAGGATCACCGCGTCCGATCTCGCCTTCGGTCACTCCCCCTACGGCATAAAGGAGAGAGGGAAGAGTGAGATAGAGGATAGGCAGTCCTCCACGACGATTTTGACGGCACTCGTCCTTTTCGAGCACGAACGTTTGTTTACAACTGCCAGGGACTTGTAATTATGACCCCAATTTCAAGGACATGGAGGTCTTCTCCTCAGCTCTTCCCTCACCCCTCTCCTTACTTGGGTGAGGCTGCGCACAGTCTACCTGGAGTTCAAGGGCCTGATCACAAAACTGGCAAGCGTACCACCTACTCAAGTATTCAGCCTAACTCCGAGGAAACGCGAGCTGCAGGCACTCACTCTACTGCGAACATAATTTCATCCCGCCTATCTCATGACAAGGGTACTCAATATGGCGGTCGTCAGTGAAGCGACCGTTTCGGGGAGTGTGGGATAGAAAACCAAAAAGCAGGCCAAACTGGTCCACTTGGTATTTATTTGAGGATACAGCTTGTGCGAAAGAACTCCGGAGCCTAAGGTACAAATTCAGTAGGACACTCAGGTGTTAGTTGTGACGGAATGTTAGGCGTCCCAAATATTCAGGTCTGACTTTCTCCCCAAATGTCCAAACTTCTGAGGAAATGAACGACAAGGAAAGGTCCCTGTTTAAACTCCTGAGAACTGCAACAGACATAAGGTAAGAGATGACCTTAGGAAAAACTTAACTGGAGATCCCCTGCTGGCAAACTTTTCGTTAAATCCTATTGCCAGGGGTGCAGGAGCAATAACACTGGGTGTTGAGATAGTAATTCATTTGGTACGAAGTCAAATTTCACTGTGCGGGGTAGTCAGACAATAAAGGCATCCGTCTAAAGCAAGACAGACCACCGCTGTCCCAGCGGAGTGAATGGCCTAATGGTGAGGCATACTTCAGCAGTAGCTACCTTGCCCTTCTCTATCTTCCCACACCTGAGAGGCATGACAAGATCAGGACTGAAGACGGACGTAGTGTCTGACGAGGCTGAGGTCACGTCTAGGGGTGGACGCGAGCAAGTTGTTAGTTCCACGCGAACCAGTGGAGGCGTTTCGGCTCTCACCCCCGGCTGGAGTGCCATGCAAGTCAAAGCAAGGAGTCACTTGTGGTCGGGCCTTTAAGCCAAGGGTTGGGCCTCGTTAGTCCGTCAGTTTGTAAGCCTCCAGGTGAGATGTGGTTAGGTAGCCCCACCTGATGGACACAATACTGTTACAGTTGGGGTTAGGGGTTAGCGGTTAGTGTTATGGGTTAGGGCAACTAGTTCTCAACCACTGAAAGTACAACCGCACATTCCTAATAGCTTTTCTTTTGCATACAACTACTTGACCTCGTCGACTGTGTGTTCAGCCCGACTCCAGCTGTAAAAACCTCCCATTACCACCAACCGCGTATTACAGGTGGCTGGCGTTTGTTTTACCTCTAGTGAGGCTACACAATCACATCTGACCAGCCTCCAAACCAAAACTGTCAACAGGCGTAGGTAGCTTCAAAGTCCACTTGGTAATTTTATAGGGAGACTAAGGGCCGAATGTGAGCTGGGTTGACATTTATTTGCCCCTCTCTCCCACAGCAGGGACGGCAGCAAACCCCAGCCCAGACCCACCGGAAAGTGAGCTTGGCAGCAGCGGTTGACGTGATGAAAACCACCAACGGACGCGGAACTCGTGTGCAGAACCGCGCGCGCGCGGGTGTTTCCCGTCGCACAAGTCCTCTGGCTGGCCTCGCTGGGCAGAAAAAACGCACCAGACTGGCGATCTGCGCTGAGAAGGAAGGGGGCTGACTGTTATTCAGACGTGACGCCTACTAGACCGCAGGAAGAGCGTTCCGTTTTGCCCTCGCACTTTTAACCAGATCTCCCACACAGCGAAAGGCAATCAAACAATTAGGGAAGGTCGCCACTGCACTTTCTCTTGTCTCGGTCTACAAACCTCTCTAGGTCAGTTTCTTGCCCTTTAAATTAACAGTGACTATTACTACCGACAAGTCATGGCCGGAGGTTGACGCAGCAGATCTGAACAACTCTTTTGTGTCATCCATGTTGACGGCAATTTGAACGAGCACTGCCCCATTTCACAAAGTACGCTGACCCTGCTACAATCGAAACCGACTGTTAAGACGGGGGGGGTGGTTCTGGGCGCACTCAGGCGATGGCATCCTCTGCGTCTTCGGGATTAAGGCCTGCAAGTTTTGTAATCAGTAGGCAGACAAGTAGACTGAAAAGTGCACATTTCGAACTCACTAGGCACTGCATGCAGAAAGCCGCCAACACCAGGAGTGTTCCCGTCCAGGTGAATGATTCGACCAGAAGGGGCAGCACTTGACCACCAATCACAGTGCCTAAACCACTACCGCACAGCGCCAAACCCACGGCGAAGGGTCGTCTTCGCTTGAACCAGTGGCCCACTGTTGCGATTGCCGGTAGGTATATCAGACCGAAGCCAACGCCTGAAAAAGAAGGGATGAACAGTCCTGGAGGATAGATTCGTTTCGTGAAAAGGTAGGGGGCTTCGTGGAGAGGTAACAAAGGCAGTAAAGTAGTTGACTGACTGACTGAAAGGTACAGTCGATGATCAATCTCATGAAATGTTGACAGAAATTCTGAAATTTGGGTTGGATACCAGTGTCGCAACACTCCGTTACTGATGCTAGTATTATTGCAGTTAGTTACCCATACTGTAAGCGTTCGTAGAGTAGCATTGGCAGCCGTGGTGGCGGTGGTAGTAGTAGTACTAATAGTAGGATTATTAGTAGTATTCTCCGTATCAGTGGTGGTAGACGGGGGAAAAAGTTTTCTTCAGTGTTGCGAGACTGTATTCCCGCAATTGGTAGTAGTATTAGTAGTAACAGCGGAAGTAGTGGTAGTAGTAGCAGTAGTAGTGGTGGTGGTAGTAGTAGTAGTAGTATTAGTGGTAGTAGTAGTAGTAGTAGTAGTAGTAGTAGTAGTAGTAGTAGTAGTAGTAGTAGTCCGCCCGTAAGACAGGCTGGTGGGGGAATAGACAATTCTAAGTGTTGCGACACTGTATTCCCGCCGAAATTTGTTTTCAATTAAAAAGTATTGCTCAGGCGCAGCATAATTCCAAGATATCTCAGTCACGTCAGGTTGTCAGCTTTTGAATGCATTCTTTTTCGACTACCTGCAAAAACCACACTCGACAAAACTGGCTATATAAGTAGTAAGCTACTTAATTGGTTTTCGATGTCATCATAAACCCAAACATATCTTATAGAAACTATGCTCGGAAACGTCCTTTCTTACACTTACTTTGTAACAAAGCATGTCTGCCTTAAGCTCAAGCAAGAGGCATCTTTCGGTTGCACAAATACTTTCCAATTTTAGAGTGACTTTAAATGCGATCTGCTGTTGCATTTGCGTTTAGGGTTTACAGTCTACATGTCAGGAAATTCAAGCATTGCTCTATGCCACTGAAAAAATGTCATAAAAGACTCACAAAATTCTTCAGCGAGTGTTTACCATGCAGCATACTTCAAAATAAACGGACAGATGCGATGCTATTTAAATGGACACTGCACGGTCTTAGTGAATTTCATAACAACAAACTTTTTAAAGCCAAAAGTTACCTTCCTACTAAGTAAGTACAATACAGGATATTTCCTAGAGAATATGATTAAATTTATAAGAACATCGAATAGCAATGGGAAGGGTTCATGTTACTCTAATCATTTTTACCGAGTGACATTTTTGCAGACGCCCGAAAAGAAGTGTTCTCAAAAACTGGCATCCTGGCATGAATGAAATGGCCTGCTGCAGAATAATTAATACTACTATCCCACTCAGGTAGTCCTTCCGGATCGAAGACGCATTTCTGAATTTCGATTAAAATTCTATGACAATTGGTACTGACTGTAGTTTGTACGGGAGGCTACAGACAGGTGAAATATATCGACAACGTGAAGTCCAGACGCTGAGAACACGGCCACAAGTTAGATGAGAATACAGTATCAGATGAATATATCATAAGGAAGTGAGGCTCAACTACTTGGTCTGACCGAAGCACGGAGTCATCGGATCCGATCAGTGACCTACACCTCGATTGATGAGAGTATCTCGGTAACGGTCGGCGAATTGTGGGTTGACAGCTCACTAGTAGACGGTCAGATTGGTTCATCACAGATCGTCTGGGTTAGTCATCGGCAATTGAAGATCCACTCCAAACTCGCTGAATAGGCTGTCGTAGAAAAACATTCGCGGTGTCTTACCGTGAAGACGGTAGGTCGTCAACGTGGAGGATCCCTATTAACGCTCAGTGCATTCCATGAGCACACAAAGTAGGATGTTGAGTAGTGGATTAGATTTCATGCCTTAACAAGTCCCATCTCTGTACACACGTGAGCGGTAGCAATAAAGGCTCTAAGAGGCTGCACAATGTGACAGGAAGAAGGGGCACCACAGGTCTCCGCATGGTCTTCGAATAATGGACTCCTACTCAACAATCAGAAATCAGTACAGTGTGTTTCGATTGCGACCCTCTCCCATTCCTGAACCTTTGGATATTCTTCCCAATGAGGTATCTTCTTTCCGGTACCTAGGCGTTACTTTATCCTCAAATCTCTCTTTCTCTCTTCATATGGAAAGAAGATCTGCGATCTGCTGTTGCATTTGCGTTTAGGGTTTACAGTCTACATGTCAGGAAATTCAAGCATTGCTCTATGCCACTGAAAAAATGTCATAAAAGACTCACAAAATTTTTCAGCGAGTGTTTACCAAGCCGCATACTTCAAAATAAACGGGCAGATCCGATGCTATTTAAATGGACATTGCACGGTCTTAATGAATTTCATAACAACAAACTTTTTAAAGCCAAAAGTTACCTTTCTACTAAGTAAGTACAATACTGGATAATTCCTACAGAATATTATTAAATTTATAAGAACATCGAATAGCAATGGGAAGGGTTCATGCTACTCAAATCACCTTTACCGAGTGACATTTTTGAAGACACCCGAAAAAAAGTGTTCTAAAAAACTGGCATTCTGGTGTGAATGAAATATCCCGTGATTATGCTGCAAAATAATTAATATTACAATCCCACTCAGGCAGTCCTTCCTGATCGAAGACCCATTTCTGAATTTCGATTAGAATTCTATGACAATTGGTAGTGACTGTAGTTTGTACGGGAGGCTACAGACAGGTGAAATATATCGGCAAGGTGATGTCCAGACGCTGAGAACACGGCTACAAGTTAGATGAGAATCCAGTGTCAGATGATATATCAGTAGGAAGTGAGGCTCAACTACTTGGTCTGACCGAAGCACGGAGTAGTCGGATCCGATCAGTGCCTACACCTCGACTGATGAGAGTATTTTGGTAACAGTCGGCGAAGTGTGGGTTGACAGCTCACTAGTAGACAGTCAAATTGATTCATCACAAAGCGACTGGGTTAGTCATAAGCAATTGAAAATCCACTCCAAACTCCCTGAATAGGCTGTCGTAGAAAAACATTCGCGGTGTCTTACCGCGAAAACGGTAGGTCGTCAACGTGGAGGATCCCTATTAACGCTCAATGTATTCCATGAGCACACAAAGTAGGATGCTGAGTAGTGGATTAGATTTCATGCCTGAACAAGTCCCATTTCTGTACACACGTGAGCGGTAGCAATAAAGGCTCTAAGAGGCGAAGGCAAGGCTGCACACAGTGACAGGAGGAAAGGGCACCACAGGTTTTGTCGAGGGAAAGCAAATGCCCACCAAAAGGCTGGCATAAAGCGAAGCATCATAAAAGGCTGTCTCGAGAGGGAAGGAGGACAGGGTGCCAATAGTTTCCCGAAGTGGGATAAAACCCAGGCCATTTACCCGTCTAGATTAACCGCTCAGCGTTGACGATGATAATGATAACAATGACATTACCGACAAGAACAAGGGAGATTAGGATGGCCATTTCTGGCTCATTAGCCGTCGTTAGGCAGTCACACGCGACCCCGAAGTGCGGAACATCTAGGGCTCGATCCCACGCCCCTAACCACTGAGCCACGAGCTCGTCGTCCTGTCGGCTTCGATCGAGAATATAGTATCAGTATCAATATCAGTATATTTCAGGGAAAGTAGGTGTGTACCTTTGAAATCCCTACATAGAATGATAGAAGGGCGCTCACCGATCGTGTTAAGGAACCCAGTCGTCCCGTTGTGCTTTGGAGCTCTCTCTTGAGCCCAACCAGCAGCCGCACAGCGACGCGTACTGTAGGCGGAATAATAATATAATTTACTCGAAAAGACCGCTTCCCAGGTATCTTTTCCGACATACCCCAACACATATTTTCCACCCCATGCCTCCGACCTAGCTGCCAGGAGTTGGGTGAGCCCAGAAGAAGACGCAATCGAATCTTCTTCCTCTGAACTGATGCCTGGAACTTGCCTTCTCGCTTCTGTTGACAGCTAGTGTGCTCTTTAGGGGACAAAAAGTCCTTCTCAGACTACTGCAGTGGTCCGCTCGGCCCATGACTTGCTGACTACGGCATATTGTCCCCTCAGTAGTCAGCTTGTCGTTTGTTTTTGTTTATCAAGCAAGTCAGTTAACTGCGTGGCGTACGGGAGTGATGTGCCCGCACCAGGTAGCATGTGAAGACATGCAGAAGGAGGCCTGCCACCAGATGGATATTACTGACTCAAAGGGGGAACAGACTGGCGTCACGAAGGGCGGAGGCGGTAAACAAGGCTGGACAGAGTCAACTGAGTGAACGCAGATTTCTTCCACCCCATGAATTGCTAACGCAGACTACACGAGTCCTGCTAGTGTGCCTCCAGAAAGGAGGTATATGGAATGTCTCACAATCTAGCCAGATTGGTGTGCGCCACGCTTGCGCGACCTTAAATCCCCTGTTGCAAGCCAGCGCCCAAACGCCATCTATGGGATAATTCAGGGGATAGCACTACTTTGGCATCCGTTTTGTACTGCGGACCAAGAGAAAAAGAATCTGTCCTTCACCGGCACGGGGATCCACTCACTTCCACGGTCGCAGTCCCTTGTAGGCTAGCTGGGCGTATAAGACGGATCCCAACTACGACGTAGACACTGTGACGATCACAAAGCTCATGATTGCCTCCAAAAACTGGGTTTGGGGGACAGACAAAGGAGTTAAGTGTGTTCTTCTTAAACTCCATGCTCATTAAAGGCAAACATTGGACTGTCAGTCACCTTTTGCTCAGGGGCCGGCAGTCCGGCTCACAAAACTTCAGCTTCAGAGGCTAACCGGCCTCAGCTCAGACCTCGCTCTGGCAACAAGTAGACCATGTCGACCAACTCAACCCTGCAAAAAGGGCTGCTTGCGTGTGGGAGATGGACAGCCACTACTCACAGCGCTTCTGGGCCTGTCCCGCCTGTCGGACGCCCATCTAGATTCCGAAAGACTAGACGCTAAAAACAACGCACTACCCTAGTCCTGCCTGCGGGTTGAGACTGAACTCTTATGACACCAAGCATACCGGAATACCAACAAGCAAAGCAACATTCAATCCGTCATGCAAACCACAAACAAAGGTGTAAATAACCTTTTACCTCATGCCAGGGCAGACCTATTAGTTTTTTGTACACTTTAGGCACACAATACGACGATCTCAGGTGGTCGTCTATTTAAAGTCGATAAGGACGAGTAATCAGGCTATTTAAGTTTTTCTAAGGAGAAAACAAACGGTTAACAGTCTTTCTCAGTCCACAGTATGATCATCTTACTAAAGGAGGGCAAAAACACTTCGGCCAAAGTTGAAAAAGTTACAGATAAACAAACTCACCTCCAATGATTCCAAGGGCGCCAATGAGCGTTTCGACGTTTCGCGAAAAAGCAGCGATAGCCAGACCCACGGTAGCAATAACTCCGCCGGCCATAGCGACAGGACGAAAGTCAAATTGGTTGCTCAAAGCACTGGCCAAAGGACCTGAATTTAAAAAAAAGTGAGGATGAGAAAGGCCCCCGAAGGATCTTGAGTGTCATACTATAGTAGTAAGAAAAGGAAATTAATGCCTACAATATTTGCTTTGTGGGATAATGAAATCCATCTGTGATGGTCTACATAAAAATGCCGTCAAATTCTTATTAAAACACTAACCTAAGAAGAGGTAGAGGCCGATAAGAAGACCGCCCGGAGTCAACAGGAGAGCACGCGACTGAGTGCCCAGAGCTTCACCCATTTCTGAGATACCCACGCAGCTGCCCGGCCTGACGGGGATCTCATTCACTCTCGGCGGCCAGACAATGCCAAAGGGATTGCTGGTAGATCGCAGAGCGCTACTGGGGCTAGTGGAGGAAACTTCCAGAGCACGTAGATAGGAGCCAGGACAGGTGGGGGCAAGCAGGAGTCCGTAGCACAAACTAATGCCGTCAACCAGGATCATGCAGCAGAAGGAACCAAACACCACCAACCAGCCCCATCCGCCATCCGGTGCAGAGTCGAGCACGTACTCCACTGAGGACGGAGGGTAAGGGCAGAAGAATTACAAATGACGGCTGAGCGACGAAAAGTGTGGGGTAAATGACAGCACTGAGAGATTCCCAAAGAAATCGTCAGCACAGGTTCGTTTACCCAAAAAATTCCTCATTTTCCGTCACGTTAAAGAAATCATCTTGCAGCATTCGCAAGATAGTTCACTCATTTGCATTCTTCGGTGTTGCAGAAATCATTTAATATTTGTGGGGTACCTTCAGCGGCCACCTTGGTTTAAAAATAGTTCGTCTAGTCTGACCAGTCTTCCGAGGAAAGCATAAAAGGCAATATAGAAAACAGTTTTCCCGGGCTCATTATTAAATGTAGATCTCCACATTTTACGAATAGAGAAATTGGACAATCTTTGTCAATATACTATTAGATAAAACAAATTTCCTGGGAGGTCGAAAGCAGAATTACATAGAGAGAGAAGTTTGACTTCTGCAGTACTTCAAAGCCAGTAATTTTTTGGAGCCGCATAAAATAAACTTTTGTTACCAATAAGATTCACATTACAAGAAATTTGAGACAAATTCAAGGGCGCATCAGAGTTCGATTAGAAAGTTTCTGGGCAGCGTTAGTCAGAAAACCGCGAAAGAAAGTCTACAGAGCACCTGCAGCCAGTGGCGTACTACTGCAGCTTCTGTTATTACTGTATCTCGATAAACGAGCCATCGGGTCTCCTCCGGTTATTTCGGTATTAATAAATCGTATGTTCTAGACAGTGTAGCAACGAAAACTAGTGCTTAGAGCACAGGCACACACATACAGCGCGAATATGAGGGAGAGAAGCTAGCCTTGAAAATTAGCGGAAGGCTTACTTTGTTCGCCGGTGATGGACCTCTTACCACCTGCACTCATGTTGGTATTAGCCGCCGGTCCACTACGCATAGGCAGCTGGTGTTGAGGATAACCTGGCTGAACCTTGGAATCCAACTGACTACCGAATGAAACCTGCGATCCTGCTACTTGTGACTGCTGTTGTTGGCCAGGCAGCCAGGATGTTTGCTGCTGGCGAGGTTGAGCAATATGCTGATGCATTTCCTGCAACGAAGGAACACTAGTAAAATCTTCTTATAATGCGATAAAATAAAGGTCAGTCCGTAATGGGGAGTATTAAAATTAAGGGCTGACAGCAATAATGTGAGAAACACTAATATACTTGAAGGAAGAGACGGAGGTCCTCGCTCCTAGTTGTTTCTTCGTTGGCTTCTAGCTGTAGTTGTTCAGCCTCTTCCTTGCTCATGGGACCGAAAACCTTCTCATCGACATCATTCGCCGATTCTCCTGGTTCCTTTTCTTTAGACTCATTGATTGCATTTTCCGGGTGAATCTTTCGAAGCATACGAGGATCGCAGATGCCAGAATGAGAAACAGCAATCTTCCTACTTATTGGAGTTGTTTGTTCCTTGTCTGACGTCTTCGGGGAATTAAAATTATTATTTATAAGTGGGTTCTCGTGTAGGTGTGAAGAGGAGACGTTAAGTTTCAATGGTTCGGCCGTGACACTTGCAGGAGCCACGAGGGGAGTTGACATTGCACAATCTGATTACTCCGTCAATATTCGGGCAAGCCTCGGGATGGTTTGGCTAGCCAAAAGGAGCACTGTCTACGAAATAAAATTCGAAGAAACCACTGAAAATAAATCATTTAAAAATTCGCACCAACTAAGATCAAGAAAACAGCAGCATGACCCGAAAGAGTAGAAGCGAAAGCAAACACGATCGACTGGTACGGGGCTTGTATAAATATCCAATCATATACGGAAACCATCGATCACGAGGCATTCGAAAAATTATCTTTGAGCATCACCTACGAGAAAAAAGAAATGTGGTCTTTGAAAAAACACATACGGCTGAAAAATTCCGAAATAAATATAAGCAATGGCAGGGACATATATGTAGCATTGGCGATTTAACAGAGGAACAGTAGGCGTACATTTTAATGCCGACCAAAACGGTCTCTGCAAGGGGTCAATTTCATTGCTTGGCAAAGTTGGTGGAAACTGTGTTCTTAGCTTTTTAAGGACCTTATAAATAAGGTACGCACGTGCCAGCCGTCAAGTGAGTTTACAAACCAATGTAACAGGGCTGGCCTATATTATTTGTCAGTCAGTGCATCAGTCCTTAAAAACGAATAAAATAGTCAATAAAAGAAAGAGAGCGCAGCTGAATCGAAATGTCTGTAGCTCTAGGTTGAAACTCGAGTTTGAGCCTGTTAATTAAGAAAGAAAGCCGTAATTTCAAAAGAAAAGGAAAAAAACAACATTTTTTTAAATTTTTACTAACCACATACATTAAATTTACGAAACCCACCAAAAGTTAGAATACAGACGCACTGTCATATTGGAAAGGTCATTAATTAACTGTTGTGCTATATCATAGCTATACGTCACTGTTTGCCTTTGAAAAAATATAGCACTGCGAATCCCAACGTACAGCTTTCGATAATTGAAAAACAACAAAAACATGTCGTTAGGAAGGCACAATACAAACATGTTAAAAAAACAATACAACGCCAATTACCTCGTCAAAGTGAGTATTTGTAGGTAACAGCCCACGCGCCCTTAGCCCGACAGGGGCGCGCGCAATTTTGTAACGATCAGTGGGTGAGTTGTTGCCTTTTCCACTTGACTTTCAGCCCAGTAAAACCTAAAGAATGCTTTAGACATTTTCTATCTCTTCACTTATAGTCAACAAAACATTACCACTTGTTTTATGCTTTTCACTAAATTTTATTTCATCCGTTTTGTGTTTCTCTCGACTATTTACCGCTGTTCTCGGACAATTTAAATGGGACTTCGCATCGCGATTTATTCGACAGTGCTTAATTTGGAATGAGTTTGTTTATGCTTACGACACAGTAAGCCCCACTTTGATGTGTCATCGATGCGCCTTCAGAACGCACATTCTGTTTAAACCTTCAAGATTAGCCTATCAAACATAATCATTATATCCATCAAAATAGATTCTAGGTCCTCGGAGTAGTGCAAGAATTCGACAAATAGGTCACAGCACGTCAATGACCTCCGGAAGGAGTTCTCGGGTTCACAAATCTGGCCCTTGGCAAATAATGCGGAATTTCTTCAAGATGATGAAGCTGCCTGTATACCATGGGCTTTAAAAGGTGCGCAATCCAACGTCAAAAAGTACCAGGAGACTGCAATAATGAATAGTCTGTTTTTTATGGCCTCAGGATTGTAGTTGCCCTATTTAAGGTGCCCGTTACAACGCTACCCCTCACGCGAGTATTTGCACTTACAAACCGGTGGCAATCTGGTTCTCGACTAATCACAGCGTCCGAATTGTCCAATTCGCATTAAGGCTGACAGCTATTCTATCCATCATAACGCCACGACTCCCTCCTCGCTGCCATTCAGAACGTTGCTATTGTGGCGCCGGACGTTTGGTCTCACCCGGCTGCCAACCTATTTTAACCAGTTCTCCACTTCTTCTGTAGAAAGCATAGTATGCTCCCGACTGACTTACAGCACCTCTTTCTAGTTTGAATTGGTCCGTATGGTCGGAGCGTCTGGGGTCTGCCTATGCATTCAGCTGCAACAGATTTCGTAAACTCTATGTAAACCAAAAACGCTGCCACACTCGACTAAGTTCAATTATCACAGTATTCCCGCTCGACATAATTTTAATTTATTTTAATTTAATTTATTAAATGCCAGTTTACAGGCATTGTCAAGTTTTCCGCGTGTCACCTGTCATGTCCGTCGATAGGAAATTGTGACTGCTGATACCTTTTCACAAGTCTGCGCAGTCCCTTCACCAGTACTACCAACCGGTGGCTTCTTCACAATATCCGATATATTGCCTTCTTTATCCCCAGTGCTATCCTTTTGCTCAAACCAAAAAACACCATACGGATACGAATTTGCCGTAGACGTTCGGACCAATAATTTAAATACCGGTTTTTTTTACTGCCCCAAGACACGATAGGGGCAAGTGAGTTCCGTAGAAACGATCGGTTAGCGCCCCTCTACCATTGTATATTCCCGATCACAACCGACAATACAACGAGCCCGTGGCTCAGTGGTTAGAGGCGTTGGACTAACTAACAGGTTGCCAGTCTGAGCTCCAGGTGTTCCACACTTCGAAGTTGGATATGACTGGCTGACGATGACTAATAGGCCGCAAATGATCATTCCACGCTCCCTTGTCTTTGTCGGTAACATCATTCTGCATAAATGAATAATTTCATTTAAGACAGAATCTGGATGGCATTAACTTCATGCACATTGAATAGGTAGTCTGATAAGAAAAATGGTTAGCAAGCAGTGAAATACTCCTTAATCAAATAAGCAAAAGGAATGTGCTTGGGTTAACTTCTAATGAGGAAAATGCGTGAGGTCTACTCTGGGATTTACGTTCATCTGTAGTCTGTTCGAAAACAACCAATATCTTGATGATATATAAGACTTCATTGAGGAACTGAATATTGTGTTACCCTTTGCATAGATAGTTGAAAGGTCGCTGTACTATTTCAGAGCCAATATTGGAGTGTTTAGACTTCGAAGAGACCATGGAGACTGGTAAATGCTGTGTTGCGTCAGACATTGGGGAACGCTTCGACTTGCCAGCACCCCGAAGTAAATGCTAACGTGGAAAGCTGTATCGCTTTATCTAATGTGTTCAATGTATTGTCAATACGCAGTGCGGGAAACAATCGTGGACTGTGGCTGCATTCAGGCGGCGGTAGACAACACATGACTCAGGTTTCCTATCTTTCTTGGGATCTAAAAAGATAAGTGATACTCAGGTCACATATTGGTCCCTAAAGTACTGATTATCCCTCTAAACAGAGTTCGCAATTCCAAACAGAGGTCCGACAAGGCAATTTTAGGATTTTAATTAGGCTGCTTAGGTGAGTTTGCGACGGCGGCATTGCCCGCTCGTCCAGAAAATCACCTATACCTGACTCCTCTTCAGTTGTGTAAATCGTAGTAGACTTTTCAGGAACAGCATGCGGGGTGGACAGCGCTCAACCTGCCTCTTTTATTAAAGAGGATTTAACAATTTCTGCCGACCAGCTGTAAGTGGATAAACCACCCGATGCATATAAGGAGTCATGGGGAGTTGGTGATTGCCTTTTTCACGCATTTTCATCCATGCAGCGTGACAGTTCATTAACTTGGCTGTTTGTACATCTCCTAAGTGTTTCATCTAATATCGGCTGGGCATATTAAAATACGAACAAAAGTCGGCAGTTAGGGCCAGCCCGAAAGGTCAATTCAAAGCAGAGGACACATGCGTCCCAAGAAGTGGCAGAGCAGGGAATGGCAGCCAAGAATGTGCGAGCAAAGACAAGTTCGCCGGCCGGTTGATTGGCCTATCAACGTTCCCGCATTCGACCTCCGCGTTCGCGATGTAAGCGCATGACACACGGCAGACCAATCCCTATCCGGTCTCGACTTAGCCGCAAGGCTGAATTTGCGAATAGGAAAAGCAAACCTTTATTCAGGTAGTTTTTCGTCTATAGTCCTGAATTCCGTTGCCTTACGTACTGCCGACTTTGTGCGTTCTGTGATGATCGACCGATAACGTCCAACTCACAATCTGAGAAACTTCCTTAATACACATAGGTAAACTTGCTGCACGGGATTTAGGGAAAATTCCCAAATAAGGCCTACATTACACGACAGAAATAAAGAGATGTATACTCTGTGCTCATTATCAACGGACTTTTAGAAGTTTTTATCTTTCCCATCCCTCCGGCTTTTCTTAAGTTAAACAACTTTCTCACATATGCATATACCACCGTGTAGAGCTGGCCGCAGTGCTTCGGATTCATATTATTATTTTGACTAACAGAAGGTCTAGCCGGTACGTCGCGGGTTACAGTGGCAACGCGAACGAGAACTTGCTGGATAACGTCCATTTTCCCGGTGGGATTTTATCCACTCAACAATCGACTCTAAGAAAACGTACGCATCCGACGAATTTCCGCTTCTACAATATATACTTACGAGGTCATACGTTACTGAGGACGGGCCAAATTATTGTTACAAAATATGTAATATTTTGATCTTCAGTTTCCTATGGACCGAGAGACTGTCCGTGGGCAAGTGAACCACCACATCACCTGGTGTAAAGGGAGCATCCTTACTTACCGGTTTGAGAGGTTGCGACTGCAAGCAACTGTGCACGCAGTGCCGATTGCCCATAACAGCCACTTGTAAACTGTAAGGGGCTCCTTACAGTGCTATTCGACCTGCCAGTAGTTAAAGCACGATTGACGCAAATTTATAAAAAGGGCCTCGCAGAAGAGCGTACGTTATGATGCGCCAGAAGGCCCACGCGCGCAACTTCGGAACACATGTAACCCCGTGATAACGAGCCTTCTAATCTCCGCGTCCTCCGAGACTCTTGAAGGGTAATGCACAATTGCATTATGTGTCCCCTTCATCTTCCATAGATCGCAACGCAAAGTTCAGCTATCCAACGCGCCTGAGGACAAGTCTTTTGATGATGTTCTTACGATGATATTCTCCTCTGTTTCACAGAAAATCTCGTTCGGCACCTCCTAGATTGGCGCAGTTTTGCCCTCTCAGATTCCTACCTAAACCTAATTACCAACTGGAGAAAAATGCAGATGTAAACAAACAACAACAATAGGCGCGTTCAACGTCCTTGTCAAAAAATAATATCACGCAGTTCACACAATGGTGCAACACGACTAGAGAACGACAACGGTCGAGAGGCGAGATTGAGTAAATAAGAAAACTGATGACGTATAAGAGGGTTTTATATGGAAAATTCGCGATTTGAATGCATCGACCTACTATCGACTGTTACTTCGAGGGGAGCCAGGAGGTCGATGAAGTAAATAAATACGGGGATTAAACAGTATCCGGTTGGGAATAAACTGCTCATCCATGGTATACGCATACCCCACCGAAATCTCCGTTGTCACAGCCAGACCTCCAGTTATCGCGGTATAGCGCCGCTTCGCGTCCTTTAGAAACTTTCCTAATAACGACAAATTAGAACAAATCCATGCCAAGACCCACACCCGTCGTAACTTTCACACAACCAGCTGTTACCAGATGGATGCGAAATTTCTAGTAGTGTCCATAATACGGGGTCCACATTTACAGGGCTTATCTGTTTGATATATGTAAGTAATTAGGCCCCCAAAAGCCACTTAAGTCTGTTTGTGTTGAGGTCGTGTCATGCGGCAGGCATAGCCGGAAGTGCGTGATGTATGCAAACATGTATAGGATATCCTGTATATACACCGCCTTTGCACACACACACACACACACACACACACGACAGTTCGACCGTCGATTTCGACGATGTCCACCGTGTGCCCCACAGCTGCGGCAGCGGTGGGAGCAGGGACGGTGACTTACGCAGGGGTTTATAGTGCCAGTAGACTTGCGTAGCATCTACCTACACTCTCTCCGCCTCCCCCGCCTGAGCCCGGTGTCAAGACAGAGTCAAGAAGACAGGAGACGAGGGAGGCCGCAGGTGGATGGCTCGGACGGATCCTCGCCTTGGCGCTCCACTCCGCACCCCCTGGTCCACACACCAATGACCAGGATTTTGACCACAAAACAATGGGGTGGAGACAGTGGTCCATTTGTGCGACGAATGCCGACAACAGGGTCCGCCAGCGCACCCCGAGAATGTGGGCATTTGTTATCGCGCACAGATAACGCCTGTCAGAGTCCCATGTGGCCCCCGTGTTGGTCCAGCCCATCGAACACGTGGCCCGTTTAGAGGGCACACACACACACATAGACAAATCAGGATAGCTTTGGTAAAAGAAATATATATTGGTAGCCAGGCCAGACAAAAGAGCGTGCGTCGTCATACTGAGCGGGTTGGACTATGAAACGAATGCATCCAACATATTCTCAGTCAGAGGGAAACTGGAAAGGTAGACAAAAATGATTACATGGGCCAAGAAGAGGAACGACTGACTGGATGCTCAAGAAAGCTTCGTGCATGTGATTCCATAAATGGCCGTGTCTCTGAACACCTCTGGTCATTTGGCACATATATCCCACGACTGTATGGCAAACTAAAAACCCACCGAGACGGCCTGCCATTCCGTTTGAATTTGGATGTTAGAACCTCTCCGTGTCACGCGATAGCGGGCTAGTTTCAATGAAAATGAAACCATAACAGTACTAGTTATTACCATGTAGATGTCGGGATAACTTAGAAATCATTGACGACGCAAGGAACCCGAAGACAGACGTAGTAGTGGTGCTTTTGCTAGACGTCTCAGCACTCTTTACAAACGTGCTGGTCACCAATAAATAGGAGATGGGAATACTAAAAAACAGCCCAGGAATTTTTACTAGAATGCTCACTAAATTACCGAGTTCTTCTTCAAAACGAACTTTGTACACCAGTAGATGGCGTTGCTATGCGCTCGTCTACTGGTCTTTTTAGCTGGTATGTTTGTGGGTAAACCGATGAAATTTTAAGTAAGCAACCAGATTACTAGACTGAGGTATACGGTTGCCGGGCAAATGATATTTCGAGATTTCTACCACCTAACTCAGGCATAGATGACCTCGCAGATGCTGTGGAGCAAGCCATACGGAGGTTAAGTCCACGTCTGATGCAGAAGCACCAGCCTTGCTTTTTTCCTTAGTCCTTCTTCTAAGCAGAGGACCGGGCGGTAACGTTCAAAGGAGCGTCTATGAGAAGAGAACTCGGAGTAGACAATGTGTGAATCTTTGCAATTTCGAAGCCTTTCCACAGGCGTGCAATTTGATTCGCTGTTTGGCGCAGAGGGCTGGGAAAATTCTTTCGGCAGAGTACATAGACAAGGAACCTAGAAATATCCAGAACATGCATCACGAGAACGCGTATTCTGGCGAATCTTTACAGAGAATATTGTCGAGAGACCAACAAAATCCAGCATACTGACGGCGAAATAGAAATTTCTGTTTCTCAAAGCCCCCTCGCAAGGGGACAGGGCGAGTGAACTTCAAAGGGAGAATCTGACAGCTCTGACTATTTTTGTGTACCTTCACCGCTTTACTTGCTTCTGTGGTGCGCGTTATGTTGCTCGGACGAATCAGCGCCTATCCATAAGAATACTTGAACGCATCCCAACTTGGCCGAGAAAAGGCGTAAAAGGGGGCGTAAACAACGCTATTCTCGCGACTGTTATCGATTGCGGGCATCGGTTTGACTTCAATAAAGCCTTTCGTAGAATTTAACTGCCTCTGTGGCAGCGTGTGCTAATAACAATGGAAGTATTGTTCATAAAGTTTTTCGGATTTCTGAATGCTATATGCATCCATATAGTTAGTGTAGCTCATTACCCCCTGAAACTTTTCAGCATGATTAATAATTTACTTCCACCACCGACAAAAAAATCGCTACTACTAGTGCCACAAATAGTACTACGTTTTCTGATAGAACTACTTCTACAAATCTATTACTGCAGTATCTTATGCTAAAACAAGTAACCTGGGTGCTGTGGAAACTGCCACCATCACCACCACCACCACCACCACCACCACCACGACTACTACTACTACTACTACTACTACTCTTACTTCATGGCCATTCGGCCAATAAACCCCCCCCGCAGTTTCGAAGGTCTTGGAGACCTTAAATCTTAGATGATGTGTCACTTAAGAGAGAATAACCTACTGAGTGTTGCTCAGAATGGATTCCTCAAAGCTCGGTCTTGTGATGTCTGTCAGCTCTCTTTCTTTGATCATGTTCTTCAATCTAGGGAAAATGGTTTTGCACTTTACACAGTATATTTCGATTTCACTAGAGCTGTTGTTCAAGTTGACCATGCTCTTCTTCTCTTGAAACTGTTGTCTTTCGGAATAGGTGAAAAACATTTGAATTTTACATCATCTTACCTGGGCACTCGTACACAACGCGTTAAGATCTCCAATACTATCTCCAACCCCACACGTGTGAGTAGTGGAGTCATTCAGGGTAGTGTACTCGGTCAGCTTTTATTTTGCCTTTTCGTTCATGATGTACCCGATTTATTTCAGATTGGTAAGCCTTTCAAGTATGCCGATGATCTGAAATTTGTATCTCAATATAAGCCGGCAGATCATGACATCGTGCTTGAGCTCCTAAAGAGCGATCCACAGGCTTTCGCCCAGTGGTGCCGCACATGGCGCCTTTCTCTTTCTTGGCATAAGTGCTCAGTCATGGTGGTTGGCGACGGCCGCCAACCTCAACTAATTGTTGACGGTCACGCCATAAATGTGCCTGGAGTTATTAAGGATCTGGGCGTATCATACTCCAAGAGTCTCAATCTCTCGGAGCACTGTGCCTTGATAGTCTCCAAAGCACGTAGAACGACCGGGTTTATCCTCCGAAAATTTAAAACTAGGGACATTAGAATGCGCCTTTTCGACATATACGTTAGACCTGGTCTGGAATATTGTTCGTTTTTATTTAGCCTAATGCGTGCTGCTGAGCTGAATAAAATAGAATCCGTTCAACACTTTTTAGCAAGAGAGTTTTAACACCGGAACACCGACATTTGTCTTATCAAGAACGTTGCCGACTTACAGGCCTTGATCCTTTATGATTTCGTTGATTACAAAAGGGACTATTTTTACTATTTAAGCTTTTATATGATCGTACCTTTAACCCACTCACTGTTTTAAGACATGTTGTTCACCCCCGAAGTAACTGTCACCATGAGGTCTTTTTATTTCTCCTCTGGCACGTACCATTAAATATCGTCGGTTCTTTTCTGTAAATGCAAATGCTATTTGGAATAAACTGCACAGGAATGGGAGGACTCTCCAAAATTATCCTTTGTTTAAGAGAACTACTACTCAATTTTTGGATTCAGATAAACTCCCACAAATTTCGGATGCTGAATCCACTGATCGACTACACCGTGGCGACGGCGTTTGTGGTCTCTGATCTCTATGTCCGGTCTCATCAGGGACAAGTTCTTTGGCCAACAGTAACAGCTGTTCTTCGGCGCTTCTGTTTAGACCAGCCGCAACTTCATGAAAAGATTTGGCAACTGACGATATACGCCACAGTGCTATGCCTCCCTTTCTTGACTGTCGGCATTTCATGACCAACAGTTTTTTTCTCCCGCATCCTCCAAACTATATAAAAACCACTATTAACTTTATTTTTTTCTCCTTTTTGACAGGAGTTTTGTCAATGCTGACCGGATTTGTGTTTAACGCTTCCCTGACAATGCCTGTAATCTGACAGTAAATACAATTATTATTATTATTAGTACTACTGCCTCTACTACACTACGAATACTACTACTACCGTTAATAATAACACTAGCTCTAGGAAAAAAACCTGCACTACTGACACTATTCTTACTACTTACTTTTCATAGAATTTCCACCAGTAGATCAGATCAGATCAGATCAGATTTATTAAGGGAAAAGTAGGCGAACGCCTTTGAACTCCCTTTTGGTTACAATAACGTCATAAAAAACAATGTGTAAGGCAAGTGTGAAAAAAATCAGGTAAGTAATTACATACAACAAG
>CACRXP010000157.1:869324-879700 GCA_902702965.1 Spirometra erinaceieuropaei
AAATAGTCGCTACTTGGGCGTCTTTGCTCTGCAGTGCGAGTACGTCACTCATCAGCGGAAATGTAGGTAAAGTCTGCAGCCTATCTCATTTAGGTAATCCAAGGTAGCCAAATAAAGAAAATGGCATGTCAGTGACAACTGGTGTGCAAGCGCAATATGTCATCAGAAGCCAGAGCCGCATCACTGCACATGCCGAAAATGCTTGCTTCGGCCCGGGCTCGAACCGGGGACCTTCCGCGTGTGAGGCGGACGTGATAACCACTACACCACCGAAGCACGTCTGGTTGGTAACAAATATTTTATGTAAATAAAGGTGGCCTCTCGGTGTCGTACTGGAATTTTCTTATTACCTGGTTCTCACGCAGGATCATCACTGTAGTCACGCCAAATCACCTTTTTTTCTCAATTCTTCGCTATGGATGACTTTGAAAGTTCTTAAAAATAAAATCCTTAGTCATACGGGGCTAGTTGTTAGCAAAGTAGGCACCTGCTTGCTGTAATTGGATTTTGACGGACTCAGGGCGGCAGATAGGTCATCATTGCCTCCGTCTTTGTTGCCAACCGTTCCGTGGTTATTTGCTACTTTTGGTCTGTCAGGAAACTTCGAAATCGTAGAATGACTGCAACGGCCAATTTAGTTTATCAGTGAATTGTACTTAAGTAGACGAAATTCCCTAGACGTATATTGTTGCCATTTCCCGTAATAGCAGGGTTTGTACAGCTTGTAGATAAAACAGCTCAGCGTAGTGGAAGGAAGGAACAAGAAAGAGTTTCTTCGTAATCTTTTATCCAATACGTTAGGCCGCCTCCGTGTCACAGCTCCTCCTGGTGTGGATCCATGCGCAAACAGGTCCTTTTTGGAAGCCCACTGTACACTATATTCAATGGCGTGTGCTAATCATTCTCAACATGCACAGAGGCTATCTGTGATAACCTTGCTTTCAGTCACTGTGCTAGCGATTTCTTAAAACGGCCATGGACTGGTTCTACGGATTGATAGGCCGGTATGGTGACCGGAATAAATGCCGGGAAAGAGCTCAAAAGGTTAATCACTTTATTTGCGTTCATTTGAGAACATGCATTTAGTTTCTCGGGAGGATTACTGACGCCGTTAACTGCCCAATCCTGACTGCAGCGTGGACACTATAAATGCCATTAGTAAACCTTATGCTATATTTGACGTATGCCCTGCATAAACATATGTGTGACTTACTCTGCGATGTGACTGCTTAAGTGACCCAAATCCCTTTCATGAGCTAGAGGGACGTTCATTGACTTATGCGAATAATCCAATCTTATGATTCTTGGCACACACACTCGATGCAACAGCCTTGGGTAAGCACGAGTGCTTAGGCAACATAATTTTGAAACATTAATTGTAAGGGATCCTGTGGCTTTTTAATTTGCTTAGAAATTAGCTGCGAACTTGGAGTAGATCAGTATATTTAAGGTCTATAGGCTCAGACCTAAATTTAATATATAAATATTTGGAGCCAAGTTCATCAGCCACAGCGGTTAACCACGTAATATTCATTAACTGCCGACAGGCAGCTAGTAGTATACTTTAGGGTAAATTGGCACCATACTAACAGCATAGCCACTAGCCAAAAGCCCATACACGCGTGTTTCGCCGATATTTCGCCTCTGCATGACACAGCCTCGAGGGGTTCGGCTCGTCAGTGGGTCCCCTAGTACTCCCTGTCTGCTTTCTGGTAGATGCTTCAATTTAGAAATTGTAGCATTTTAATTTCCTTCGAAAAGGATCTAACTGATTATTTGATAAATTCACGCTTTAATATGAAACACAAGTGCGCATGTGTACTTGAGCCTGCAGGTTCTAACCTTTGAAGGATCCTTTTGCAGATCCTTGAATCTCCTTTATTGAAATGTGATTCTAAGGAGTGCGTTCTTTATTAACAGAAACCAGCCATGGAAGATGGAAGTTTCCGGTATACAGAATGATAATGATGAACTACAACCCATGGAGACATTCGTTCTTGTTGTACATATTCGTAGACATTTTTTAATTATTTACGCGCAATAAAATAATTTTCTCTTTAATATGTGTCCATTGCACTATACGAAATAGGGAGGGGGTCGCGCAGCACGCCTCTAAACTATTATAGTTAAAAGGCGGGGTCACGTGGAGTACGACGTGTACGACGTCTGGGGGGTTTTGATGTGTTACATCTAACGGTGATAGAGTAACGTCTCGCGGGAATGCGCTGTGCACGCAAAAAATTTATATTGTTAAGGGGTGCCAAAACCGACGACGAGGAGGCGTACCCCTGCGCAAATTTTCCGGTGGTTTGGCTAGAGGGGGCTGAGGGGTTGCACGCCTCTCCATAGCTCCGGATAGCCCCATCACAGCCCACCTCAGTCCTGCAAAACCAGAGGGAGCTTGGCGGGATTGGTGCCAGCAGGGCTGTCTGGTGCTAAAATTGGCATTGCTTCAGCGGAAGACCGGTAATTACACTGAAAGGAGACTAGCATATGGAGGCCAGGGTCGGAGATGTACATTCGTTTGTAGGTAAGTCGGCGGGAATACAGTGTCGTAACGCTTAGAATTGTCTATTCCCCCACCAGCCTGTCTTACGGACGGACTACTACTACTACTTCTAGTACTTCTACTACTACCACTAATACTACTACTACTACCACCAACACTACTACTGCTACTACTACCACTACTACCGCTGTTACTACTTATACTACTACCACTGGCGGGAATACAGTGTCGCAACACTGAAGAAAACTTTTCCCCCGTCTACCACCACTGATACGGCGAATACTACTAATAATCCTACTATTAGTTCTACTACTACTACCACCGCCGCCACGGCTGCCAATGCTACTCTACCAACGCTTACAGTATGGGTAACTAACTGCAATAATACTAGCATCAGTAACGGAGTGTTGCGACACTGGTACCCAACCGGTAAGTCATGCTGTTTTGCTGTGCCGCGGCGCTTTTCCGGCGCGGCAAATGTTTTCTTTCGGAGAACGTTCGCGTTTCAATTACTAACGGGATGTGATTTTGAACTGGAGTTATTATATTCTTTTTTTGATATTATTATTATTTTTGAACAAAATATGCTGCCTGTCTAGTGAGTAATTATTTATGCTTTGTTTTTCATGTATCTCCGAATCTTACCGTGTTGGCGTTGGCACTAAATTTTTCTGTTTATTCCCTCTATCAATGTCTGAAATTAGACTTTTGGGCAGTTTTTTTTCACATTTCTCATTCCGTTATTCGCATTCACGGACGTGTTTTCAAAGTGTTTTCGTTTTCTTTTTGTTTGCGCGTGACCTGACTGCCAATATTCCTTTTACTCTAAACGGTGAATTTGAGATATGCTTAGGGTATTAATCCTTTTTTCCTTTCCAAAACGAACTAACGGACGTTGCTTGAACCTCAACGATTTAGTGTGGTCTATATCCGCTGAGGAAGCTTTCCAGCGGAGTTTTTTGATTGCCGGCACTGCATCTTGCTGCTTAATATTCTAGGTTGTTTATTCATACAACAACTGACTTTTTAAACTTCCTTTTTATGCATGCATATCTCGTCAAATATCCCCACTTTTTCAGAAAATGTTTGTTTCATTTAGAAAGCCATTTTCCACACCTCTGGGCTACGGGGTACACTACTGCTTGCCGGTGTGCTAGTCCTCTGGGTTGCTGTGTAACCTTTACAATCCTTTACTCAAACCTGTTATCCCTGAAGGCGTGCTAACATCAGTATGGTTAGTTCGGGGTTTTATCAAAAATACAAGTGTCAGTGGGTGCTGACATTGCGAGCCAAACATACCTGGGGTCTGCGCGGAACTTTTCGTCTTGAGGCAGCAAAACGCAACGGCGGGGTGTTCTACTTGTGCATTGGTTCTCAACCTGGGCATAAAGGGTTTGTCGATGTTGGCGGACATAATGGATAATCCAGGAGGGGCTTGGTCAGAGAGGTCCCGGAAGGCCTTGGTGACATTCCAGGAGAAAAAAGGTCACGTGAGCGAGATTAAAAATACCAAATCGGTTGGTGAAAGCCGTCTTTCTTCTACCTTACTGGGAACTATGTATATTTGTCGGATGCATGAATTAGGTTCCACTTCAGAGGCGTCATCATCTTGAAGAAAGACGTTCAGAACGTATCGTGGATGGAGAACAGTGTCGAAACTCGCACGACATACTAATCACCACATAGACGATGGTAGTAAGTCGTGACCGTTGAAGCTATGCGTAGGAGAGTCGACGGAGGACTGCAGAACTGGAATATAGTCGGTACGATCGCAGTTTTTATCCAGACATTATGCTTTGATAATGTCGACGTACTTACTTATTATCAGTAGGTGTGTTTCTCTTGTCGAGGAAACTTGTTATCGGTAGGTGTGTTTCTACTGAGTTAGGCAGGTCGCCCGTTTCGCTCAGGTTGTTGGGTTTAGTGAGGATAAGGGTTAAGCTTAAGATTAAGTCTTAGGGTTAGGGTTTGCGTTTAAGGGTTAGGTTTTAGTGCTAAGGCTAGGGTTTGGGTCTACGAGTAGGGTTTGGCTTTAGGGTTAGGGTTGGAATTATGATGATCGGTGAGCGCCCCCCAACACTGTATATTCCCGATCGAAAACCGACAAGGCAACGGGCTCGTGGCCCGGTGAGTAGAGGCGTTGACTTCTAAACCAACAGGTCGCGAGTTCGAGGCTCGGGTGTTCCACACTTCGGGCTTGGGTATGGCTGGCTGACGACGGCTAATAAGCCAGAAATGGCCATTCCAGTCTCCCTTGTCTTTGTCGGTAATATCATTCTGCCTATATATCATGCGCCGCTGTGCGGCTGCTGGTTGGGCTCGAGAGAGAGTCCATAAGGCACAACGGAACGAGTGAGTTCCGTATGAATGATCGGTGAGCGCCCCCCAACACTTGGAATTATAGCATAGGCTTTAGGGTTCAGGATGGGGTTTGGTCTTAGGGTTGAGGTTAGGGTTTAGGTTTAGGATTAAGATTTTTTGGTTAGGGTCGGAATTTTAGGGTTAAGGTTAGGGTTACGTTTTAGGATTAAGTTTACGGTTAAGTTTTGGGGTTTGGGCTAGGTTTTAGGGTTAAGATTAGTTTTAGGATTAGGTTTTGGGGTTTAGGGGTGGGGTTGGGTTTTAGGGTTTAGGTTGTGGTGAGGGTTTAGGATAAGGGTTACGATTTTTGGGTTGGGGTAAGGGCTTTAAGGTCAGGTTTTAGGGCTAAGGTTAACGTTAGGTTTTAGTATTAAAGTTAAGGTTTAATGTTAGGGTTCGGGATTTCGGGTTAGGGTTGGGGCTTTAGGGTTAAGGTTAGGGTTAGGTTGTAAAATAAGGTCCTTAAGTCAGGTGGTTTATAAATCTACATTGGGTAGGGCGAAATGGCTTTGGGCTGAATTCGGTATCCTTCAAAAAATCCCCTCAGGTGGACACTTTCAAATATGGAAGCGGGGCGCTCATCGATTGTTTCTACGGAACTCACTCGTTCCGTTGTGTCTTACGGGCTCTCTCTCGAGCCCAACCGGCAGCCGTACAGCGACGCATGATATGGGCGGAATGGTATTATCGAGAAAGACAAGGGAAACTGATGTGGCCATATGCGGCTAATTAGCCGTCGTCAGCCAGTCATACCCAGTCCCGAAGTGTGGAACACCTGGGGCTCGAGGCAGAATTTCTGCCGAGCGGGTGGGATTCAGTTTCAGTTTATTTGGTAAGGATAATAGGCAAAGCCTTTGAAAACCCTATTGATTACATGTCAGCTCGTTAGAATAACTGTACACGAACAAAAAATGTTCACTATTAAAACAGTACTTGGTTCATTTGATTAGCATTGTCTCAGAGAAAATATTTGTCTGGACCAGGGGTATTAATTCAGATTCAAACTGTCGAGGGAAAACAGGGGACACAAATAATCATCCAAGCGTTTCTTGAAGAGTTGCAGGGATGTAGCCTCCACGACTGACTGAGGGAGATCGTTTCATTTCTCCACTACCCTCTGCGTGAAAAATTCAGAACGGAGATTCAGCCTGGACATTGTTGTCCGTAACTTCATCGAGTGACCACGAAGATTGGGTGAAAGGTGCCACTGAAACATGTCCTCAAATTTAAGTCCATACTCAAGGCCATGTATTATCTTGTAGACGATGATAAGATCACCTCTTTGCTGCCTGTAACACAGAGGGAATAAATTAAGGCAATTCAGTCTGTCTGTGTAGGAATGGCTTTTTAGACCGTTTACCAGCTTTGTTGCACGCCGTTGTACCCGTTCGAGGCATTCTTGGTCCTTTACCAGCCATGGCCGCCATGCTTGTATGCCATATTCTAAGTGGGGCCGAATAAATGTGCCGTAAACTCTCCCAAAAAGGTCTTGGTCAAAATTTACGAAAGCCCTTTTTATTGCATGCAGCACTCCCATGGCGTTTTTTGCAGCCTTGTGGCACTACAGTGTTGGTTTCAGGTTGTTCTGTATCCAAACCCCGAGATCCTTCTGTGAAGATTCTGCGGGGGGAGGATGTCGTCGCTTAAGTCGATGCTGATCGCAGGGTTTTTATAAGTATTAGGGTGGCAAATGGATTCGTCACAACATCCCTGTCATCCCTTCAAAAAGATCCAGTGGGTAGTTCAGACTATGCAGGAGGAACGACTAAGAAGGTTCGGACGGTTTCATTATCGTCCATCCAAATAATTCGGTGTTACTGCAATCGAGCCGAGGCGGGTGCCCACACGATGGAATCGACAGGGTGGCCAACAAAAATTGCGGCTCAACACAGTTCATCAGGAGATGAAGTTGATGCTTGGAATTTGGTTATTTGGCTTACGTCACTGGACGAGAGAGAGAAAAAGTATGTCGAGGTTTCAGAGCTGCTTTTGTGGATCGTTAGGCAAGAAGAGGTGCAATTTGAGGCATCATCGAGGCGGGATGGATCAGGCGCGATTGTGGCCGTGTCAGATAAATACTAAAGACCAGCTGCGACGTGATGAAATTTATAGCGCCGTTAACCGTAAATAGTGCAAGTGCAAGGAAAGCGATTTCTTCGCACTCCAGTTGGAACCCATGACAAGAGAGTTTTTTGATATTCATCCTTGAGAACTGCCCGCGGAAGTGGAGTTTGGTATGGCTGGCTGATGACGACGACTAATATGCCAAAAATTGCCCTCCCAATCTCCCTTGTCTTTGTCGGTATTGCCTTAACTGTCGGCTCTTTTCTGAAGTACGCGAATTCAACAGAGGTGGCATTGCTACTTGCATCATTTAAGTAATCTAATTTCATAACTAATCACAGTGAGGCCGGAGTTCGGATCTGGATCGGACTGATGGGCTAGGTTAGTGTGCAGGATAACGGCTGAATTTCGAGTTCGATTTTGAGTTAAACCTAAGCTAATGCTAGTGCTGGGGCTGGATTATAGTTGGGATTGGATTTGGGACAAGAATTAAGACTATGAGAGCGTTTCCCCTTGGCTTGATCCTAATACAGCTCTAATGCAAGCACTACCGGTAACTGTAGTCCCAATGTTCACTGTCGACCTAACCCATACTTCAATCCCATGCGTTTTTGCCATCTGATCGTAATCGTTACGCTTCCCCACAAGAAGTGTGAAATCTCAAAAACTGACGCAAGGAAAGCATCCAAAATAAGTGGGAACAAATCGCGTGGAAGCGCCAAAATGTGCCTCTAGGCAGGGTTACTTCTAAGACCGAGTCTCGGGAAGAACTGGTAATTAGCAAAAACGACAGTTCGACCATCGATTCCGACGATGTCCCCCATGTGCTCTACATCGGGGAAGGGGGTAGGGACAGTGACTTGCGCGTCAAGTAGTTTATAGTGGGGGCAAACTTACGTTACATATACCTAACACCCTCGTCTCCATCCACCTGGACCCGGCGTAATAATGAAGTCGGGAGGGCCACAGAGGGTATCAAGCGGTGACTGGCGCGGCGCGAGCCTGCACATAGGCGTACCAAAAAGTCCGCAATGTGTGGCGTTTGTTTTGAATGCACATCCCTAATAGCGCCTTTCGTGACCTGATCTGACTTTAGTGTAGTCCAAGCGCATCTACCGCGTGGTCCATTTTAGGGGTAAAATGAACATGGACAAGACAGATCAAAGAGATTCTAAATATCTGGCAGTGAACAACACGGAGACCTTCGCGATCTGTGCCACCTCAGCAGATGTGGGATTGTATAACTACTCCATCTGTCTTAAAGAACCAAGTTCTAACGCACTATACCGGGAGTATAACTAAAGGACTATTCTGAACAAGTAATACAGCCCTTCCGATCAGTTCTAGTGACGCCTATAATCTGAAGTCGTTCTAAATCGTGTGGATTGCGTTGCACGGGATGTGACTGTTTTTTAGGGCGCTCACTGCTCCCTGTCCATCCCGTTGTAGGCCGGTAGAACAGGTAGAACGATAATACCGATAGAGACAATGGAGACTTGAATGACCACTTCTGGCCCAATAACCGTCATCACCCAGCCATGCCCAACCCCAACCAACTTAGGGATAAGAACCAGCATTCTGGTAGCTAGACCTCCAACGTTCTAGCCACTGAGCTATGGACTCGTTGTTCGGTCGGTTGTGATAGGGCATGCTAACTAACGTAGAGGACGCTCACCGACCACGTTCCGTGTTAAAATGAAGCACTTGATACCACGTTTTGCCTGAAAGATTAAAGAGGAGGGTGGAGTTTTTTTGGGCTGGTTAGACACCGGCCTCCATTTCCTTTCCCCAGCTACCATTAAATAGGTTTTGTTATCTGAGTTTGTAAACAAGATGCAACTTCGATAATAACTAAATACACACCTGTTCAAACCTGAACGTGATGTATGCGAACAGCGAGAATGCTGATAAGTACCTGAATTTTCTTCTTATTGAAAATCCAGCGCACCGCATTTAAAAGATGCCGCAGTTACTAAAACCGGACGTAATTCTAATTTAACAGGCGAAGGGAGGTATTTGATGTTTATTCTGTTGGCATCTCAAAAAGAAATGTCCAGTGTCGACGTCAGGGTGTACGTACGACCACAAGTGAATTTTAATTATTGGCACTTGAATAATTTCGTGGAAGTGGGGTCATTTGCCTTGCTTCCCAGTAAGTTTACGTTGAGGCAAAAACGTTGCCCAGTAACACAGCTGTCTGAGACGAATTGACTCAGGTTAACGCGTCCGATAGTTCGACGAAATCGAAACTGCGCGATAGGCCCCTGCAGAGAGAACGTCCGCAATGGGGGGAGGGGGAGATGGATGACCTCGACGCGGTAAGGCACACATCCGTGTGCTTCTGCGCCTTCACTTCTGTCATGTGACCGCGAACTAAATCATGAAACATATCGAAAAACATTGCACTACCCTAAGCAGGCAAGGCACAACTGTCGACAGGGCAGGCGTCTTTAGATACCCATGTGCTAGCATGTAATTAAAAGAAAACCAGCTGTCTCATGGCAGTATAGCAACGCCTGCCCAAAAGGCGATCTCAGAATTCCGTTTGTTCACCCAACCATAAAGTGCCTTTAACGTACGAGTAACGACAGCCATCAGGGGGCCAGCGCAAGATGGCCTGCAGCAGTAGACGAAACCTCATCGTTGCGGAGTAGCGTACGCGGTGGTGGGGTCCCCCTAGGAGTGCTTGTTATATGCATCCATGAGTACAGTTCTGCAGCATTCAGTGCAGAATTATGTCTCAGTATATCCGAACACGACCGTAAAAAATCGTATCAGTACAATCCTGCCCAAACACGTGAATTACTGTCTGCATCGCTGGGACTGGCTTCCAGTCGTGCAGTCTACTAAAATCTCTACGACCGCTCACCACAGCCAAGCTGATGACGGATAGACTGGGGCCTGCGCCCAAACACCAGACTGAGTCACCTTTGACGATCCCATCACGTCTCCTTTTACTAAACTGTTTGTTTTGACGCGACGGGGATAGCTCCCCGTCGCCGGCGTGCCCAACTGTCAGGTCGTTTGACGTTTTTAACATCAGTCTTTTCCACCAGCCGGTTTTACCTGCTCCGGTCCCAACTCGGGGCTCGTGAGATATCGTCCGCCAATTCTTGAGAATTATTGCATTTACGTCATTGGTGACCCCGACGCGATAAGAACACAACCTCCTGACTTCATACCAGTCAACCATCAATTCACGCGCAAGCCACCGTCCCTGCGCCCGCCCCGATGTGGGACACACGGTGCACATTGTTAGTCGAACTGTCACCTAACACTGGCCTGTCTAGTTGTTTTATCGTGTCCACTCACACTCGCAGACATCGTCGCTCAGGGCATTACCATTGAGCATTGTGCGGAATATATGCCCGGTGCCAGTTTTTCTCTACACACGTCAAAGGAACATCGCTCTGGTTGTGGCGGCTACAGTGTAACCCCCATT
>CACRXP010000157.1:890387-922762 GCA_902702965.1 Spirometra erinaceieuropaei
GTGGCAAAGATGAGTGTTAATGACATAATTGACCCTTAGACACCTATAAAGACTGTTAATTTTGTACACTTTCACTCCTTCATGTAATTGTACTGGCCTGACGAAGAATTACTGAAAACACGTGTTAGCCAACTTGACTTTTGAAGATAGGTGGGTTGGCTGTGAATAAAGCGTCTTGACCATGAATCACGCGTCAGCAATTGTTGCCCCCTCAAGTGGTAGTGGTCGTTTTCTAGTTGGACAAATGAATCATTGCACAGAAATGGAGCAAGATATGCTACCATGAGGTGAGGTAGAAAAATCTTAGAAGTCATTGCTAAACTCTGTGTACTAGTCACAATAGTATTTAAAGGCGCAAAATACTTCAATGACAAAAGTCAGTCGAACGTCGGTGGACCCAGGCAGATAAGTTCTACCTTGCCAGTCTAGACATAAGGCTTGCTGGTTGTCCAGGTTAAGGTGCCATTTAATAGCTATGTCGCAGGAAGGGTGGGCACATGAAAGTCCCCACCCCCACCCCCCGAAAAAAAACCAGGGACATTTAGCAGGTAAGTGTGGCGAAAAAAAATGTAAGAAAATTTGACTCACAGGCCAAAAAATGCTCAACTATTTCTGAGCTCCCCGTGGTGGCCTTTTCGGGTGACTGCAATAAAGGACAAAACGTAGATCAAGTTGAGCATGGTGTACCATCAGGGTGGTGGTCTAGAGCGACTAAACTGAATTCATCGAACCTTTGTGCGTGAATGCCCTGGCCAGAAGGCCAGATGATCAAAAAAGTGAAGAGGACAGGCTGACTTACAGTGATCGAGCAGAGGAATTCGCTGATGCATTCGCGCTTTTCAGCATTGTCCATGGAGTTGTCCTGCAGCAGGCCGTCGATGTATTCCACAAATACAGCGTCTACATTGCTGCTAAGGCCGAGCAAGTAGTCCTTAAGCCAATCCGAAAACTCCATGGCCGGTAGGGGAGTGCCGAGAAGACGATCCCCCCCAGCTGAACACTACAGAAAACGGCAAGGCAACAGGAAGACTAGGACAACGGTTCAAGTAAATGCCTATACAGGTGATCAGATTAAACGCCCGAAAACAACCCTGCGCATAATATGCGGGACAATATGATGCCTGCTTTTATATACTTTGATATCACAATAAAAATGGCTTCGGATTCTATTTTGAAATTGAAAAACGTATTCCGAGGTCCAGACAGCTATCCGCTCATATTTCAAAACAGGCGCCGGATATGAATTATAGTGACTGGGTCCAACTGATGCTAGTGAGTGAGAAGTCGATGCTGGCTGACCTTTTAGCTGACTTTGGGTTTGTTAAGGGCTAAACATACAGTGAGTGACCGATCTCATGAAATGTTGGCTGAAATTCTGAAATGCGTTTTCGATTAGGAAGGATTACTTGGTCGCGGCTGTAATACTGATTATCTTACGGTATACTCTTATAGCATTTCGGATTCGGCAGGATGTCAGCTTTTGAATACACAGCTGGCCAATCTCCTGTAGAAACCGTGTTTAGTAAAAAAAATGACTACTTAATTAGTATGCATTTTCCCACTGATTTTCGATGGTCAATTTTCAGTCAATTAACAGAGACTCACGTCTTATTTATATTTTATACTCAAGGAAGAAGTATAATAAGGTTTTAAAAACGTTTTCTAATTGCCGAATAATTTGGAGCCTGATCATTCGTTGCATTAGCGCTTAGTGATTTCAGTCTACAAGGTGCATGCGTTCCGCGTAAAGAAAATCATATATTTTTCTATGCCATTAAAAGGTATCATATAGAGTCCACAAAATTTTGCAATGGATGCGGACTATGTCGTACATTTAATGAGGAGCTGTGGTAAACGGCCAGGTACAATGCTATGTGAATGGACATTGGGCGGTCTTAAAAAATCTCATAATTAGAAACTTCTTAAAAACCTGATTAAACTCCCTCTTTGAGTATACAGTATAAAGAAGACGTGATTCTCTATTCATTGACTAAAAGAAAGCATATATTTGTTTATGGTTTTTATATGATATATTTGAATTCGCAAGACCATCGAAAATCAATGGGGAAAATGCATGCTACTTAAGTGGTCATTTTTGTCAAGCATGACATCTAAAGGGGATTAAAAATACGTGCATTTGAATGCCGAAATCCTGCTGAGTCTGAAATGTTATAAGATTATGCCGCAAGATAATCAGTATTACAACCGCACCCAAGTAATCCTTCCTAATCGAAAACACACTTCAGAATTTCAGCCAACATTTCATGAGATCGGTCACTCACTGTAATTTCAAAACACACGGTAGGGATGGTGTAAACCGACATTCAGGAGACGGGTTCTCGCGACAAGTAACATTGATGGAAGTGAGTGATGGGGGCCGTTGCCTAAACTTCTGGAGTCCGCATAAACAGCGCTTCGGGTTGAAAGGTAGGGAGGTGGTGGCGCATGTCGAAGACAGCTGGAATATCAAAGGAGATGAAGAGACCGCCAGCGGAATACCAAACGGCACTTAATGACAATATCCGCATGCTTCCGTGTCAGTGCAAGTTTACAGCCCTAAGAGACATAAAAAATTCATTGCTCTCTAGCATTCGCAAACAACCTGAAAAAGAGTTCCGCAAGGACCGTAGGCACAATCAGAACCACACTTGTTTTTTTCAAATTTGCGCGCAGTTTGATTCTCTTTTGAAGAAAACATCACATTTAATTCAGAAGATAAGCCAGCAATTGTATTCCAGTCTCCCTTGTCCTGATAAATGAAACTTCTCGACAACTGGTCGCTCGTCATCATGAAACCGGTTGCGAGGACTCTCGATAGGAGTTTCAAGGCAGAAATGGATCGCTCCTCATCCAGTCATGTCAATAGCAAAGGTCAGTAAACGCCACTGCCATGTGACATTGACCATTCGCGACCGCAGATGACAGGACAAGCATTTTACTCAAATGCCGAACGATCAGTTAGACCCCACTTCAAATCTCAAACCCTCCAGGCTGTGGATTGACGCACGACTGACTACTAAAAGTAGATGAGCCAAAAATGACCAGTTGTCTTTTTTGTCTTCGTCGGTTATCGGTTACTTTATGGGAAAGCATAGACATACATCCGGTTTATATGGACACAGTGAATCGAAATATGATCAGAGATATGTGGAAACAACTATTTGTCTTCGAGCACAGCTGAAAAGAAGACTATAAGGCCTTCACGTTTACACTTTTGGTGATTGAGGTTTGGAGGTAACGCAGTTATGATTCAAAACTGTGCCGCTTTGTTGCTTTTTAATTTCCTTAGAAATGCACTGCTAACTTGGAGTAGATCAGTTTACACTAGGATCTACAGGGAAAAACCGAATGAACATTAGGCGGTCATCCGCTGTGGTTGATGGACTTCGACCCAAATATTTATACATCAAATTTCGGCCTGCGCCTATAAACCCTGATATTAACTGATCCACTCCAAGTTAGCAGTTAATTCCTAAGGAAATTAAAAAACAATTTCTAGACTAGAGTATCTACAAAAAGCACACAGAATGGTGCGGGGACCACTGAAGAGCCGAACCCATCGAAGCTGTGCCATGCAGCGGCAGAATGCCGGCGAAACACGCGTTTTTGAGCTTTTAGCTAGTAACTGTGCTGCTAGAGTGGTATCTTCTAACGCTAAAATATACCATTTTGATTGCAGCGGATATATGGTTGGGCTTAAAATTGTACGTTGGTGTTCATGATATGGTTAAATGGAACCCATGGAGTAAGCAATCGTTGGAACTGATGGAATTCACGGGAGAATAAATCTTAATAAGAAACAGTGACGGTAGAGTACATATGCTTGTCCCGCTACAGACGAAGAGACCAGTCTCAAGTGGCAGATGTGGAGGAACATAAGTCTGATCTTCTGGTCTTACTTTTCGCACCTAATGGTCGAAAGCCACACTCCAATATTTATAGACAGCTAAGGTACAGTTGCTGCAGCTGAGATATGCTATTGTGATTATTGTCACTTTTCAAGTTGGATGGGCCTATCTGGCAGTAGTCAATCCCATGAAATTCCGTATGGTTCAGAGTCCTGGTGACTTGGGAGTTAATGCAGTCCGGAAATCCGACTACCCGACTACAATTGAGTGAGCACATCTATGAACAGAGGCAGTGGGTCTGCAGAAGTTCGGTAACTAGGGTCTGGAGAACCGTAGTTTAGATAATGCGAAATCACGTGGATATCGTCCGCATCCCGGAATTGTCGGTCTTGGTGTCTTCGGAGACGTTCAGTCGAATGTTGTGTGTTTAATTTGGAGAATTTACGCCGTTGGCTTCTGCTGCCAATGCTTGTTTGTCAACCTACCTCTCGAGCAGTCCTAGCGATTCCCTGATATATTTGTCCTGTCTATGACTCAATCACACAAGTAGGTCTTAAAATGTCATGCGGCAGTGAATATATCCAGCATATCGCTTGGAGTTGAATAGTCGCGGCGAATCTGTGCGAGACCTCGACTTAAAACACAGTAATAACAAAGGTGAAGTTTTTCAAAACGTGTCTTAAGTAACAGTGCGACGAAAACGGGAATTCAGTGGAGCCAAATGCCTCTGTTGAACTAAGCACGCGTTACCTAAGTAGGCTCGTTGTAGACAGGCGGACAAGACAAACATGCTGGTCCGGCCACTAGCTACTCGGCCCGTTTATGAAATGATCTTCGCCGAAAGGAAGCTGGGAAAATGGGCTCCTAAGCCTGAAAAATAAGAAATCACAGATAAGCAGCTGAGATGCCATCACGCTACCCATTTCCCCGACTAGAAGTGGCAACATAGACGTGACAATGATAGGCTACCTTTTAGCGGGTTCCTGTGCAATCGCTGTCTTGCGCTTATGTTCCAGAAACCAAAGGAGGGACGGAGAAAACCATGGAAAAAAAAAACAATATGGGAAAATACTGAGGATCGGTTTATACCGGACTTCCAGAACGAACTCGAAAGTTATGTCTCTTTATATAACTGCAGTCAGAACTACGATAGCCACGCGACGTTTGGTTCAGCAGGGTATACAAACAAGGAGGAAGTCGGACGACTCAACAAGAAATATATTATTGACATAAGATTGTATAATGCGCGAAAGCTCCTTAGTCCTGCCACCCAAGGTCTTATAATGCATAACTCTCATCAGCACAAGGCAGACGTCTGCTGCTTGCAGGCAATTCGAGTAAAAGACGCCGGCTATCCGAAGTCCAAGTTTGCTTTTTGCCAAAAAATGTTCAATGGGACTCATTTGAAAGGCGCTCCATGACGATATCCCCATCACAAACTGGCTAGTCAAAGAGTTTTTTTGAGTAGGTCAGTGTCCGGTAACTATTTTAGGAGTCGTTCCGAGGATTTGTCAGTTACTGTTGAATGGAGGAGCAATGTACTGTTTGCAACTGGAAGAATAACTTGCTGGTCAGCAGACGGTAATTATGGCAACGCCATCCTATCAAACCGATCGGCTGGTTACAGTGTCAACAGAAACCGAGTCTTCTCATAGTGCAGACATATATTGAAACGGACTGTTGTGAACTTAAAGGATTATATAAGCTCGAATATGTGCTAACGAAAACGCTAGAAAATCAGTGCAGTTGCGACAATGTTGAAGATGCTTACATGACCTCTACCGGCCTCTGCAATCAATTTTGGCCGAGTTTAGACATGTCCACCGTCCCCGCTCGAAGATGTCCCTTGTGGTGACGGTGCAGACGCACTCAACTGAATAAACAGTTAGACAGTGCGTCCGTTTGGATCGCATGGGAGGTATAGGACCTTTTAATCGCGGTTTTCGCGCGGATATGAAGTGAGGAAACCTCACTAGACCGACGGCGAGGATCGCCATATATGAATGTTTAGAGAGTATCGCAGCATTATACAGGAAGATTCAACAATTTTCAAGGTCCTAGCCCGTGAAACTACCAAACAAGGAAACACACTTGATAGCCACCATGGTCGGAGACGAATGAAAAAAATGAATAAGCAATACCGAGACTTGAAAATTTTCGAGGAAACATTACCAGACGTTTACAAAGCCGCGACGGATATAGAGCCTATGTTTGACATGCAAAATGGGTTCGGAACAAAATAGGATAATCACCTGTACGTCTGGTGGGAAAATGAAGCAGAGGGCCATCATTGACTGTGAAGTAGGGGGGGGGGAATACTTATTGGACGACTAACAAGATAATGACCGTTCTGATCATTATGTACTAAACGTTTCATCTGACAGAAGAGAAGCAGTCCTTGAATTTAAATTACAATTTTAATTAAAACGAGTCAAAAATACGGCTAATGAAAACGTCCGAATACTGAGGCCTTGTAGCATTACGTAAAAACGCGACTTTACAAACTTGTTGGGCTTTCTCAGAGAAAAAGTGTTCCGGTTAAAATACGGGCAACAAACGCTAAAAAAGCGCCACTAAGCACGAACCGCACCGGGTGATAAGGACCAGTGCACACTCCGTTGACTTTGCGCGGTTTCTTCACGCCCATGTTTGATCCACTTAAAGCATGGGATGACCCACTTGTGCACTGTAGAAAACTTGCTGTGTCGTAAAGGTTTAAACTAACACATTTTGGCGGCTTAATAACGAGCTGCTTTCTTTCGCAAGTCACTGGGGATTAAGTTCTAAATAAAAGCTTTTCGGGGTATATGTAGAACAATCTCTCCAGAGCTGGACCCAAGCTCTCGACGACAGGCACGCGGTCCACATAGCCTTCATCGACTTCCAGAAGGCTTTCGACACTGTGCCACACCAAAGGCTTTTACATAAGCTGAAAAAAATAGGGATCGGTGGCAACTTCCATAAATGGATCGAAAACTTCCTTGTGGGTCGACACCAGGTTGTGTGCGTCGGTCGGGGAAAATCAGATCCGGCTATGGTCGAAAGTGGTGTCCCCCAGGGTTCAGTACTAGGACCCATTTTGTTCCTAATCTACGTGGACGATGCCGCAAGAGATTTAGACTGTGAAGTAGCAATGTTTGCGGACGACATGAAGATATGGAGTGTAGTTCGTGGTCCTGCCGATGAAGACAGACTGCAGATGAACCTGAATCGGTTGGAGGAGTGGTCAAACCGTTGGCTCCTGCGGTTCAACGTTGCCAAATGTAGCATACTTCGCCTAGGCAACACAGCCAGATCCGCCAGCACAAGAGGCTACTTTCTGGGCGGTGCAGCCCTACAAGAGGTCGAAGCCCAAAAGGACCTCGGTGTGCTTACGACGAGTTCCCTAAAACCATCCGCCCACTGTTCGAGGGTGGCAAAAAGCGCAATGTCCGTACTGTACGCCATCAAGCGTGCGTTTATGGACTTCGACGAAGAAGCCTTCTCTAAGACATTCGGAACATTCGTCCGGCCGCATTTAGAGTACGGCATACAAGCTTGGAGGCCGTGGGGTGTTGTGGATCAAAACTGCCTCGAAAGAGTCCAGAGGAGAGCCACGAAGATGGTCAGGGGTCAAAGCTCCTTTCCTTATGCGACCCGCCTAGTAAATCTGAACCTCTTTCCTTTGAGTTACAGGCAACTTCGCGGAGATCTCTTGCAAGCCTTCCGCATTGTAAAGGGGTTGGATTGCAGTCTGGCCTTCGAGGACTTTTTTGAATTTGCTACCACGACCAACCTCCGAGGTCACCCGTTAAAACTGCGCACTCAGCAGGCACGGCTGGATGTGCGGAAGTTCTCCTTCTCGGTTCGGGTGGTCAAACCGTGGAATGAGCTTCCCGCAGATGTTGTGATGTCACCATCTATACAAAGTTTTAAGAAGAATCTGGACATATTTATGTTCCGAAATGACCAAGAGCGATGAGAAGTCGAGCTCACCCCCTGTAACTCCTTCTCATTTTGTCCCACCATTATGGGCGTGTTCGAACTATTTCAGCCCAGAACATCTATCTGTACACCACACATTTTTACGTTGTAAATAGGGTACTCAAAGGCTTACGCCTATTTCCCTCAATAAACTGAACTGAACTGAACTGAACCCAGTGTTCTAGGTAAACGAATGAACTGGAGCGTCAGCAGAAGTTACTCATGAATATATCGTAACGTGTCGTCCACTTTCATTTCCGGAAAGAGCTACGGATGATTTTGTGAAACTTTATACAAATTGAAGTCAAATTTGAGGAATAAATCTTTGGTCGGAGGAATAACGAAAAGACCAGGGAGACAGTACAGTGCAGTGCGTTGATATGGAGGGCATCTCACTGAGATTACGAAGAGTGCACGGGGAAAAAAATATGAGAACGCACCTCGATCACTCACACGGGAGAACGCATTAGACGTAGCTACGTAAAACGAGGAGCTAGAGTAGCGAATAGAATTAAAATCAGCGGGTCCCTCGCCAAAACTTTAAGTCTGTGGTCCGGCGAGGACTGAAAGCATTAACGGTATTGTCGAATGCTATTGTAAGAACCGAAAAGGCAAGTTTGTTTAAAAGAGAGGAAGAACGGGCGAGCGGGAAAAAAAGGAGGCGGGAGGTTTCGTGCCGTGGTTTGAGTGCGCCTTCTCTCTGGTGTTTCAGGTGAGGACGGCGAACGTGAACAAGGAAACACCCAAAACCCCGTGGATGTCGTACCTCCAAGGCCACCCCCTTGACCAGCAAGTGTTTCCTCTTCCCTCCTCTACCCCCTGAGACTTTCCACGTTCTTGATCCCCCCCTTGTCCTCTCGTTTTCGTATCTCTCCCTTTTCCAATATATCGTTCCTGTTACATTCTCTTTGACTGTTCGAACCACTTCTGTACGTTGTGCCGTTGTCTGGTCGTCTGATGGCAAGATCTAAGCCCAACCGTTCAGGAAAGAGGAAAACGGCCCCGTCCCCATCTCCTTCTACCGAGTCAGTCAACGTAAGTCCGAAACCAGACCCCCAACTGAAACCCCAGTGCGGTCCGCCTACTACACTATGTTGAGAAGGTCAACCTGGGTTTTTCCTTTTTCCAGAATTAGTCGAGTTGTAGAATAAATTAGAATATCCCCAAAATTTTCGTTGTCGATTTGTCTCCCCTAGGAATTAGCGGATTCCCTCAATGCACAACACGCATAAACATGTTTTCCTCCAGCTGTGGTCTAAGTTTATCCTGCATGTTAGGTCATCGAAAAATCTTCCTCTGTTAGCAAGTAATCTAGCCGTGAAATTTAACTGCTGACGGAATTTGGGGCATTCGGAGGCAAAGAGTTCCACGACCCACTGAATTTCTTCTTTGGCTATGGTGTCTAGTTCGCATTCCTCTGTGAGCGACAAATCGTGAATACTGGCCTTATATACCGCCAACAACGCGTCCAGGCGACGAACGCTGTGATTATTTTCGTCAGCTTGGTAGTTGATGTTGACCCTCAGCCGTTCCACACGCCAATTGCCACTTCATATGGCAGAAGAATGTGGATGAATAGGGTGGGGGAGCGTGAAGTCCTGTTGTGCCCTATTTAGCTCCGGAAATACCTCAGAGGTTGCCTCTTTGTCCGCGTGTGCGTCATCAGCCCGTTGTCAAAATGTCCTACTGTTCAAATAAATCGCTCCGACCATCAGAAGTTTAGCAGGGTTTTTTAGACTACATCGCGATTCATTCCGTTAAGAGATTTCATCAGATCAGCGAAAGTGGCGCACGGGTTAGTTTTCCTCTCCAGACGCTTTTCCTACAGATGAGGTGACGCACAAATTGTTTGTAGACCCGCGGTGTTTTGGAATCTTCAGTTTTCTCTGAGAGACGTTCCTACATTAGATGTGTGTTCACGTGATCGCATGTGATAAAGACAAAGAGTTTGGCCATAAGATTTAGGAAGTTTCCGTAATTTCGCAAAATACTATTATTAATGACCATCCAGCGGATAATGTTTGTCTAATTTCAGATTGCTCTGCTGTGATCACCTCTTCATGTCACGCATTCGTTTGGCCAGTCACTTGCGGATTCAACGCATTGAGACCAGCGAAATACTGCCCAGAGCTCCGACGCACCTTACACACATCAACTACATACAGTGTCCCGGCTATCCAGACATCGCATGGGGCTTTTCGACGGTATGTGCACCCATGGCAACGAAATTCAGTGCTCTGTCATAACGTCAGACCCACCTTCAACATTGGAAATCACCTTTATTGACGACACTTCCAACTCTTCCCCCACCAGCGTCGTCGCCGCTAATGTCATCACTATCACCAAATCAGGGGCACATTCCCGCCTAAACTTTACTGCCATCGCACACTTGAATCACATAGCAGTCTGCTTTGACTCTTAGAAAGCCAGCCTTGTGCGTCGCACTCAGACTACTAGCTGCCTCTGGTGGCCTTAGCACTGTATTGTCATCGAAGCAGAAGTTGGAGGAAAATAAACGTTACTAGGTGTTACGCGGATCCGCCTCACCGTTAATTAATTCACGCGCAAGTCACTGATGCTAAAACCAGCCTCTTGTGACAAACGGTGAACGTATTTGTTCACAACAACTGAACCTTCACCGCAGTATTTGGGTCGAGCTTAGGATTAGTTTAGTCTTAGGGTTCAATAACAGATTTACCTCCATCTTTTTCTCTAAATGTTAAGACTAGTGTTAAAGTTAAGGTTTAGTTTTATGTTGAATTTCGAAAAGTTGGCTAAGGTTTGGTTTAGCTGGTTAGTCTTGAGTGTTATGGTTGGAGTTACTGTTGTGACTTTGGTATTTAACTTAAGTATTATGTTAGATGTCAGGGTCTGGCCGTAGTCGCGCTTAATTAGGCAGGACGTTTGGCATCCTTGTACTTCAGCCGCACCGTGTCCGCATGTTTTTCCTATGGGCAGGTCTGTCCGTTTCTTGACCCTTCCTTTTCGTGGCTCAACGTACTAATATATGGTTCGAATTCCCTTATACCCCTCAAAGCTTGTCCTCGGTGGCTCCAGCACTACTTTTTCCGCACTTCGTCATCCTTCCCTTCCAGGTTTTTCTGCATTCATTCAATCACCTTAACTGCCTTGCGATAGATTTCCCTGACCTTCTCGCAGTGCATCAGCATTTCCTTAATGAGACGCTTTCGGGCACCGCATCCTATTCTCCATCCTGAACGACAGCATTCGAATCTTAGTGAAACAGACTGGGATCGTGTTCGAATCTCTCCCTTGTAATCGAACAATGGGACTTGGGAGCCCTCTTTATGTAGACCTTAGGTTTTCGGGCAAGATATGTATTTGGTACTTTAGGGATCTGTTTTGTTGATGGAACTATGAAATCAGGAATAAGGACCTGCGCTGTGACTTGAATCTCATTTTGTGTGTGCTTCTCAGCCTTCTCCTTTTTTCGATACTTCAAATTCGGCACGATTTTCAACATCGCCATCTGGCGAAGTGCCCAAAAGCGATGCAGCATTTGGTTATGAACACACGGCATTGCTTGTGCTGTCTAGACTGTATGGCAGTGGCGAAGCGCATGAGCTGTTTTGATGTCATTTGCGAAAGGAAGATGTGCCCACTGCTGCCCCCATCTCTGAAGACGCAGCGTCCCTTATTTCAACGTTAGCTGCGGTTGAGGAACTTATATCCGCACAAGTTATTTCTCTTTAATCCGTATATCTCTTTTATCAAAATAGACGAAATTTTACTCATTAAATTTACGAACCGTTTTGCAGACGTCCGGCACTGCATGCTGGCTCATAGTTAGGCTTCCGACTTACAGTTAGGGCATCCTGTTCAGCATAACCTGGAGAAATACTTCTCATATTTTACCTGATAGATGAGGATATGTACTCTACATGGCTAGGAAAACAATTGGGGACTACGGATTACCGGAGTAAAATTTCCCAGTAGAGTCTACCGGCTTCGATTTGCGAAATAATTAATTAGTGTCAGATAACACCTGACGTGGGACCTGTAATGTGATAACTTACGATTTATCTACGTAAAGGATGACGCCCAGATGCCTCCTAAAGCCAGCGTTCATAGTTTTGTGCGAGATTAAGCTCTCGTAGCCCTAACGTTGGATAAAAACCAGTCTAATGTTCGTGTGCCATCCTCCGTCGGAAGTGCCACAGTGGCGATATATCGTCTTAGCGCGGCGTTGCAATAAAAGGTTCCTCCATAAACCGCAAGCATAATATCGTAATAAGGGGTACCTCAAGGTTCATGTCATGCATTCCGAAGAAACGGGTGGCAGGCGACCTAGATCATCTTCACTAATACGCAAGCGTCGTCCTGACGGATGAGAAAGTTTTTACCGTGAAAAGCTTCCCGACTAGGCAAAGCAGACCCACGTCCTGACCTTAAATCATTCATAAGACCCCAAAAGTTATTTTAGAAAACGAAGCCCAGGCAAAATCCCCGTTAGAAGGTTGGAGGGCCTTACGGAGCTTGGACAGCGAAGCGTTTTTTTTTCTTCAGCCGGACTACGAACCGAGAGAAAGAATGAAATTGGGAGAACTAAGGACAGAACTGAGGAGGAAAATTGGCAGCGAAAGGGCTGAAAATAAAAAATGGCCAATTAGTTTAGAACAAGGAGTCTTTCCTGTGGTCAAAACTTGTCATTATGAAGGCTCGGCCTCTCTGACGAGACGATCATTTAAGGCCATCAGCGCAAACGTACAAAGCATGTTCAACAAACTCGATGAACGAAGAGACTTAGTTGATGACATTAAACCAGACTTTATGGCTTTCAGAGAAACGTGGCTGTCTGAAGATATTGCACAGTCAAAAATATCACTAAGAGGCTATCAACAATCAGGAGAGGTGGACCAAGCCGAGAAGGAGTCAGAATTTATGCCGCTTGCAAGGTGATCGCTATGGCTGAGATATGTAGTCCAGTATGGGAGGTGGGACTGTGAAGCATCACCATATCTGCAAAGTATGCCCGACCACTGAAGCTTTCGGTGGTACACCGTTCGCCTAAGCAGAGTTCTGTCCGCAATCCTACTCTAATAACCGAACTGTACAATGCCAATGAGAAGAGCGGTGTCTTTGTCATTGGGGATTTTAACGTTCCTGGCATTGATTGGCCCACGTGGACTGCGCAGGGACTGCAAGACAACTTTAATCCCAAGCCACTCCAGCGCCCGATGGGCAAACTTCTCACCCAGAACCTTACCGTTGAAATGTGAGCTAGGGGAGGACAAAAGTCGAACTGCCTCGAGCTTATTTTTACCCGAGAGGAGGAGGATGTGCGAGACCTGCAGGACCGACCGCCATTAAGGTCAAACGACCACATTACGCTGTACTTCGAGTGTTCACTATTTTCCAAGCCATTTATACCTGACAGGTGGGAGAGAAACTTTTGGAAGGGGTCTATTCACTCACGAGGAGACAAGCGACATAGGTATCATGGGAGACAGAATAGCATGGTAAAGCAAATGACATCTGGAAGACTTTCAATTACTTATGACAAACGACAGTTTACCTCAACTGTCCTCTCAGAAGAAAGAAAATTACAAACCACCTAAAGTGCATAAACTCGAAAAAAGTGAGGCTCCAAAGCTGCAAAGTTCCAACTGAATACATTGAGAAATACGTTAGAACACGCCAAAGTTCTACATGCCTTTATACACAGTACGAAAAGAACTCAGGAACTGATCCTTGCCCTTAGGACTGCAGGCGGTAAACTGGAGGTTGGCAACCAGGTTAAAGCATCCCCCGTTCTAGTTTCTTTCAGTTTGTCTTCGCCCGAGAATTTAATTTTTTTACTTGCCACTCCACCCGTTCGTCAATCAATGTGTCCTCCTCATTCGAGTAAACACACTTTCCATTGGCCATAGTCAGGGTCGAATTATCCCCGCCGAAGCATACCAAATTACCTGGTCCGGATCGAATTCGTGCACTAGCACTTCGAGAACTTGCTAATGAACTGTACGAAACAATTTCTATAATATTTTGTTTTGTTTATTTGGTAGGAGTTTTTTCACTGCCCGCTCATCATTTTTCGTGGCAGACTACTTATTAGATAACTATAAAGTACGTATTGTATAGATTCTGTCTACCTTTTCTGAAATTCATGTAAAAGTTTATTCTTACTTGTTATGACCTGACCCCCACGGGTCTGGAATAAAAAAATACTGTTATTAGTATCTATAAACACTTTTATGAAAGTACTATATCAGTATGGCATGGCGCAACATGATGGCATTGGTTCACTTTACGACCGACGTTGCCTTGGCACACTATGTTAACCATTTACTACATTTAACATGCTTCTATGCATGTCTGAATAAGGGTTGCAAATGGAAAACATTTGCTGCCTCCACCTTACTGCACAAGTGCAAAAACACTTACACCAACGCTTGGTGAAGAACGATGCTGAATTACTTTCTAAGCAGTATACTTATGCCTAAATTGTCTGCTACTTTATGCAGTAATTTATGTACATATATTTGTCAGTGATGCCCACACTTGTAATTGCCCGGCTTTCTGTAAGTTCTGACGGCTTATTCTGTACGTTTTTAGTGTCTATTTTACTGAATTTTCGATATGCGTGTATTTAACAAATGAACAGTTGAAAGGTTCACATCGAAATTTTTCTCAAATAAATTGAACTTTGGTGCATGCTAAGATCATATATGAATACATACGTGGTGTCAAAAGAAACCCTGGCCAGATTCCGATCCCAAAGCGGAGTAATGGTGATGGACAACCGGATGAAAGCATTAGCGTTCTCCACCTTCTTTCAGTCGGTATTTTCTCGTGAAACTAGTCCTTCTCCTCTCTTCTGCTCGGAACAACAACAAAATCCTGCATCGTTTACATTAGAAGACAATCTTTACTTTTTGTTAACATCAACAGGGAAGACTCACATTGACTTGTGTCTGTCAGGTCAACTGGACCAGTTAGAGTTCATTCTCTTCCCATTCGAGAATTGGTTGACATATTGTATGAGCCGGTATCTATGATATTTCAAAAGTCCATTAAAGAAGGTAAACTGCCAGAGGAATGGAAAATTGTCTTTATGTCCCCAAGCTACAAAGGAGGGTCCAGGCTGGAGGCGAAAATTGCCGTCTCATTAGGTTAACCTGCATTTTGTGTAAGATCGTGGAACAACTTATCAAAGAACATTTAATGACGTGTTTGAGGCAGAGAAAACTAATTCGTGCTATCGATCACAGATCTGTCGTCGTCACTCATGTCTCGCGAGTAGCCTTTACTCACAGGACAAATGGACAGAGGCCACAGACCGGGGCCGTCCAGTTGATGTCCTCTTCTTCGACATAAAAAATACGTTTGAAAGCATGCCTCATGGACGGTTCCTACAGAAGATTTGGCATTTTAGAATGCAGGACAGCACTTTTAGTTGGATTAAACATTTCCTATCAAGTAGGTTGCAAGGAGTAATTGTTGGTACCACTGCATGTGAATGGGTACCAGTAGAAATCGGCGTTCCACGAAGTTCGGTCTTGGGGCCTCTCCACTTCCTCATCTATATCAACGACTGAACTGCAGAACTTGATTGCGATGTTATCATGTTTGTAGGTGATGTAAAATCTGGAAAACAATCGGCTGTGCCGATGACGCGCAGAAACTTCAGGAAGACACCGATAAGCGGGCTGCATGGTCCAGCAAATGGCTTTTAGCGTTCAATTTACCCAAATGTGTAGTCTTGAGCTTGAAATCTGGTCGGAGACGCTTCCTAAGACACCAGCACATTATAAATGAGATTCCGCTAAAAGGAGCGGGTATGCACAAAGACCTGGATATATGGACAGGTCCAAACTTGCTGTCCTCCGAACACCTCAAAGAGTCGTCCAAAAGGCAATCGGAATCATTTACTGGATTAGGCGTGCCTTCAGTCCAGTTTATTTGGTAAGGATAATAGGCAAAGCCTTTTAAAACCCTTTTGATTACATGTCAACTCGTTAGTAATAACTGTACACGAACAATAAAAATACTCTCTATTAAAACAGTACTTGATTCATTTGAGTAGCATTGTCTCAGAGAAAATATTTGTGGGAACGTGGGGTCTTAGTTCAGGTTCAGACTGTCGAGGGAAAACAGGAGACACAAATAATCACCCAAGCGTTTCCTGAAGAGTTGCTGAGACGTAGTCTCCACGACTGACTGAGGGAGATCGTTCCATTTCTCCACTACCCTCTGCGTGAAAAATTCAGAACGAAGAATCAGCCTGGACATTGTTGTCCGTAACTTCATCGAGTGACCACGAAGATTGGGTTAAAGGTGCCACTGAAACATGTCCTCAAATTTAAGTCCATGCTCAAGGCCGTGTATTATCTTGTAGACGAGGATAAGATCGCCTCTTTGCTGCCTGTAACACAGAGGGAATAAATTATGACAATTCAGTCTGCCTGTGTAAGATTGGCTTTTTAGACCGTTTACCATCTTTGTTGCACGCCGTTGTACTCGTTCGAGGCATGCTTGGTCCTTTACTATCCACGGCCGCCATGCTTGTATGCCATATTCTAAGTGGGCCGAACTAAAGTGCCGTAAACTCTCCCAAAAAGGTCTTGGTCAAAAGTTACGAAAGCCCTTTTTATTGCATGCAGCACTTCCATGGCGTTTTTTGCAGCCTTGTGACACTGCAGTGTTGGTTTCAGGTTGTTCTGTATCTAAACCCCGAGATCCTTCGCTGAAGATTCTGCGTGGAGCCTTATATCTTTCAGGTGATAAGTCCTCAGGCTCTCGTTTGAATGAGAGTTGGTTGGACGTAGATGAAGGACGGCACACTTCTCCACATTGAAATCTTGAAGCCATTTCTTCGACCACGCTTGCAGTCGGTGCAGATTACCTTGAAGGGATCTTTGATCATTCGGTCCCTTAATGACTTGCCAGAGCTTAACATCGTCTGCAAACATTATTTTGCCGATGTCGAGTACCTGAAGGCTGTCGTTAACGTAAAGGATGAAGAGCAATGATCCCAGAACTGAGTCTTGGAGCACACCACTGGTCACGTTCACCCATTCTGACATATCATCTTTGATACAGACACGTTGTTTCCGACCAACCAGAAACGCCCTAATTCAGTTCAGAAGATCTCCCCGGATGCCGATGGCGCTCAATTTGTGAAGAAGACGTTGGTGCGGGACAGTGTCAAAAGCATTGCGGAAATCGATGTACACGACATCGACCTCAAAACCCTCTTCTAGAGCTCTGGTCCAGATCTCCAGACAAGCTAGCAGATTTGAGAGGCAGGAAGGTCCTCTCCGGAAGCCATTTTGAAAATCCTGCAAGATGTTATTTTCTTCACAAAATTGCTGTATTGCGCACTTTACTATAGCTTCCATCGTTTTGCAAGGGAGGCAAGTTAAGCTAATAGGTCGAAAGCTGCTTGCTGTCACCTTGCTACCTCCCTTATGCAATGGAACGAGGTTAGCTGTCTTCCACTGTGAGGACAGTAATCGCACTTTCTGTGGCCCTTCAACTAATAAGTTTCGGAGGCTATCCTTTAGACACACAATTTCGTCCCTATGTTTCCTCCTACTGCGGATGTATCCGTAAAACTTCTAGGGACATGTAATGGATTCTGCTTTCAGTCGGCGCTCGAAAGAAGTTCTAACAATCCGTATTTGTTTGCGGCATTTATTGCGCTGATCCTTAAATTCGGCGAATGAACTTAAATATTGAAGTTGCAAATACTTTTTCCAGAGTCCCTGTTTCTTCTTCATAGTCTTTTTGGCCGTCGGATTGACCCACGGCGGTCGCGAACATGGCCTTGTCATTTTTATTGGACAGTGGGAATCATTTAGACGCTTATAATCCCGCGAAAGTATTGCCAGAATTCGTCTGAATCTTCTGTGTTGACCAACCAGGTTTCCTCCAAAAGAGTGCGTCTCATTGCGTTAAAGTCACACTTCCAAATATTTCTGTGCCTCTTGATTTTTGGTTGTTGGTTGGATAGGAGAGCACACGCAGGTAAAAGCAATATGATCGCTTAAACCAAGTGGAGGTAGAGGATTCACCTCCCTTATGAGTCCTTCTTCTTTACTAAAAACGAGATCTAAACTGTTAGACCGTTGTCCTACTCTCATTCTTGTTCCGAATCCTATGTGTTGAATAAGGTATTCATTCAGGGAGAGTTGTAATAGCTTGTGGTCAAATGACATGGACGGGGCGTTTGTTAGGGGAATGTTCCAATCTATTCCTACGGCGTAGAATTCACCCAGAAGTAGTAAGTTCCCCTGCTTACATAACAACTCCAGTGCACTAAGTAATTCCATATCGGCGATTTCATTCCAGCTGGTAGGCCGATAGACAACACACAGGCTCAGTGTCGGTAATTGTTTGATGCATATCTTGCATGAAATTATTTCAAAATTTCGGGGCGCACTATCGGATATTTCTCGTTGACAGCACGAAATTTCATTGACACATAAATCGCTGTGCCTCCTCCTCCTCTACGCTGAAATCTGTCACAACGGAACAGTTGGTAGCCTTCAATACTTACTTCGCTGCTACTCATTTCCTCTGTCAACCATGTCTCTGTTAGGACAATTATGCGTGGCTTCTGTTCAGAGACTAGTAATCTGAGTTCATCTAGCTTGTTGAGAAGACTCTGACAGTTAGTGTAATAGATTTCTAGACAGCGGCCACTGGTGTTAGCAACCTCAGGAGTTGGCACCATTGCATCGGCAAGGCTGTCAGAATGACGGCCTTCGGCCAGAGAAATGTCCTTTGGACCTGAATTATTTGTCCGTTCTTGATTTGTAGGCGTGTTTCTCCGCTGCTTCCCCGTTTTTCCAGCTCCGTCATCACCTCTCTCATTTTCATTCGCTCTTTTGGCTCGTAATCCGGCCGAAAAAAAACTTCAGGATGCTGACCCCGCAGAGGTGATTTTCTCTGTAACAGGAGCTGGGCCTGTGCTTCAGTCTCCAAAATGACTTTTTGGGGTCGAGGCCGGGAATTGGAACCGGATGCTGACTGACTCTTCCCTATTCGGAATGCTCTGAGAACATAAAGTGACTCATCGTCTCTTAACAAAGCTTCCGCATACACTTGAAGACGGTCTAAGTCATTCATAACTCTCTCCTTTGGAATTGTTGCCGTTGATTCGGGTACTCCTTTTATAACTACATTTTGCTTGCGACTGAACCTAGTGCTCGTTGTTGTCACACATCTTTTGAGTGACTGAGCGTTCTTCTGCAGTTTACTTGTTTCGCTGGTTTCGCATGAACTAGCTATTGGGCTAGCGAAACTGAGATCCGTGTACGATTCATTTATCTTCCTGTTGATAACCCTTCCTTCTGTTTTTCCCAGGTGTTCGTCGAAAAAGTTTACCTCAATTTCTTTCGAAGCCTCCTCCTGGATACTCGGTCCACAAGGTGTTCCGATATCTTTATTATTGAACATATTTGGGAGCCTCCGGCGGTCCTTCGTGGACCTCCTGGTCGTTATGCTTCGCTGGTCTGCGTGTACGTAAGCGGCCTTCGTTGTTTTGGACCGTACAGAGGTGCGCTTTGTTTTTCTGGGATGTTTCTTTATTCTCTGAGTTTGCTTTGGCTGGTCTTTTTCTCTCCTAAGAGATTGGCATTCAACTGTGTCTAGTTCCCTGGACGAACCGTCGTCAGTTTCAGCGTTTGATATGGCTAAAGAAGCCGTGGCTGCATATGTTTTTTATTCGGATCCTGGGTTGCCGAATTCGTCGGCTTCTTCTCTTCAGGTAAGTGGTGAGTAAGTCTCCTTAACTTTTCTACCTCCATTTTTGGACCTTTTAACTCCCCCTCCATTTTCGAAAACTAATGGATGAGTCCGAAATATGTGGTACAGATTTCATCGTCGTATGTGACATCCCCCAACATCACTAGGGTTTTGCTCGTTTTACGGGCATTGGTCTGACAGCCTTCATGATCTTTCCTCCCGAAATGTTTGTGCAGATATTTGGTACGTTCGTCAGACCGCCATTGGAATAAGAGATGCCAGAATAGATGCCCTGGACGAAGATAGACAATAATGCTATCGGCAGGTGCAACAACGGACGACAAGACTGGTGTACGGTCTAGGGATATTGGCATATAAATAAATAAATAAATTTTTTATTTAATGCCAGTTTACAGGCATTGTCAAGGGAAGCGATTAAACATAAATCCGACCAGGACTGATCACACTCACTTGGTTCCCCTTTACCCTATAGACAAATGAGGCGCAACCTACAGTGTACATTCCAAAATGTGTATATGTGTACACTGATATTGATTGATATTGATAATTTTATTTAATGCCAGTTTACAGGCATTGCCAAGGGGAGCGTTAAACCCAAATCCGACCAGCAATGAAAAAAACTCCTGAGGTAAAGGAATAAAAATATAGTTAATGGTGGTTTTTATGGTTCGGAGGGNTCAATACTTAGTTGAGGTTGACGGTCGTCGCCAACCACCATGACTGAGCACTTATGCCAGGAAAGAGAAAGGCGCCAAGTGCGGCACCACTGGGCGAAAGCCTGTAGATCGCTCTTTAGGAGCTCAAGCACGATGTCATGATCTGCCGGCCTATATCAATATGCAACTTTAAGATCATCGGCATACATGAAAGGCTTACCATTCTGAAATAAATCGGGTACATCATTAACGAAAAGGCAAAATAAAAGCGGGCCGAGTACACTACCCTGAATGACTCCACTCCTCACACGTGTGGGGTTGGAGATGGTATTGGAAATCTTAACTCGTTGTGTGCGAGTGCCCAAATAAGAGGATATAAAATTCAAAAGTTTGCCACCTATTCCGAAAGATGACAATTTCAAGAGGAGAAGAGCATGGTCAACACGGTCAAAAGCCTTAGTGAAATCGAAATATACTGTGTAAAGAGCAAAACCATGGTCCCTAGATTGGAGAACATAGTCAAAATTTCGGGGCGCACTATCGGTTATTTCTCGTTGACAGCACGAAATTTCATTGACACATAAATCGCTGTGCCTCCTCCTCCTCTACGCTGAAATCTGTCACAACGGAACAGTTGGTAGCCTTCAATACTGACTTCGCTGCTACTTATTTCCTCAGTCAACCATGTCTCTGTTAGGACAATTATGTGTGGCTTCTGTTCAAAGACTAGTAATCTGAGTTCATCTAGCTTGTTGAGAAAACTCTGACAGTAAGTGTAATAGATTTCTAAACAGCGACCACTGGTGCGAGCAACCTCAGGAGTTGGCACCATTGAATCGGTAAGGCTGTCAGAATGACGGCCTTCGGCCAGAGAAATGTCCTTTGGACCTGAATTATTTGTCCGTTCTTGATTTGTAGGCGTGTTTCTCCGCTGCTTCCCCGTTTTTCCAGCTCCGTCATCAGCTCTCTCATTTTCATTCACTCTTTTGGCTCGTAATCCGGCCGAAAAAAGCTTCAGGATGCTGACCCCGCAGAGATGATTTTCTCTGTATCAGGAGCTGGGCCTGTGCTTAAGTCTCCAAAATGACTTTTAGGGGTGGAGGCCGGGAATCGGAACCGGATGCTGACTGACTCTTCCCTATTCGGAATGCTCTGAGAACATTAAGTGACTCATCGTCTCTTAACAAAGCTTTCGCATACACTTGAAGAAGGTCTAAGTCACTTATAACTCTCTCCTTTGGAATTGTTGCCGTTGATTCGGGTACTCCTTTTATAACTACATTTTGCTTGCGACTGAACCTAGTGCTCGTTGTTGTCACACATCTTTTGAGTGACTGAGCGTTCATCTCCAGTTTACTAGTTTCGCTGGTTTCGGATGAACTAGCTATTGGGCTAGCGAAACTGAGATCCGTGTACGATTCAGTTATCTTCCTGTTGATAACCCTTCCTTCTGCGTTTCCCAGGTGTTCGTCGAAAAAGTTTACCTCAATTTCTTTCGAATCCTCCTCCTGCATATTCGGTCCACAAGGTGTTCCGATATCCTTATTGCTGAACATATTTGGGAGCCTCCGACGGTCCTTCGTGGGCCTCCTGGTCGTTCTGCTTCGCTGGTCTGCGTGTACGTAAGGGCCTTCGTTGTTTTGGACTGTACAGAGGTGCGCTTTGTTTTTCTAGGATGTTTCTTTATTCTCTGAGTTTGCTTTGGCTGGTCTTTTTCTCTCCTTAGAGATTGGCATTCAACTGTGTCTAGTTCCCTGGACGAGCCGTCGTCAGTTTCAGCGTTTGATATGGCTAAAGAAGCCGTGGTTGCATATGTTTTTTATTCGGATCCTGGGCTGCCGAATTCGTCGGCTTCTTCTCTTCAGGTAAGTGGTGAGTAAGTCTCCTTAACTTTTCTACCTCCATTTTTACACCTTTTAACTCCCCCTCCATTTTCGAAAACTAATGGATGAGTCCGAAATATGTGGTACGGATTTCATCGTCGTATGTGACATCCCCCAACGTCACTAGAGTTTTGCTCGTTTTACGGGCATTGGTCTGACAGCCTTCATGGTCTTTCCTCCCGAAATCTTTGTGCAGATATTTGGCACGCTCGTCAGACCGCCATTGGAATAAGAGATGCCAGAATAGATGCCCTGGACGAAGATAGACAATAATGCTATCGGCAGGTGCAACAACGGACGACAAGACTGGTGTACGGTCTAGGGACATTGTCATATAAATAAATAAATAAATAAATTTTTTATTTAATGTCAGTTTACAGGCCTTGTCAAGGGAAGCGATTAAGCATAAATCCGACCAGGACTGATCACACTCACTTTGTTCCCCTTTACCCTATAGACAAATGAGGCGCAACCTACAGTGTACATTCCAAAATGTGTATATGTGTACACTGATATTGATTGATATTGATAATTTTATTTAATGCCAGTTTACAGGCATTGCCAAGGGGAGCGTTAAACACAAATCCGACCAGCAGTGAAAAAAACTCCTGAGGTAAAGGAATAAAAATATAGTTAATGGTGGTTTTAATGGTTCGGAGGGTTCAGGAGAAAAAACTGATGACGGCAGACATTCGACTGTCAAGAAGGGGCGGAGGGGAGGTTGCACGCTTTCGGAGATTATCGGACATCAAGTCCTTTCATGAAGTTGGGGATAGCCAAAGTAGAGGCGTTAAGGAACAGCTGGTGAGACTGGCCATAGTGTTCAGAGACCACCAACGCCATCGCTATGGTACAGTCGATCAGAGTTTTCAGCACCCAAAATTTGTGGGAGCTTTTCTGAATGCAAAAATCGAGTAATAGTTCTCTTAAATAAAGGATAATTTTGCAGAGTTTTCACACTCATTGGTAGTTTATTCCAAATAGCAATTGCATTTACTGAAAAGAACCGACGATAATTAACAGTACGTGCCAGAGGCAGAAATAAAAAGACCTCACGGTGACTGTTACGTCGTGGGTGGATATGATGTCTTAAGGAGGTGAGTGGGTTAAATGTGTGATTATATAAGAGTTTAAATAGCAAAAATAGTCCCTTTTGTAATCTACGGAACCATAAAGGATCGAGGCCTGTAAGCCGGCAACGTTCTTGGTAAGACAAATGTCGGTGTTCCGGGGTTAAAATTCTCCTGCTAAAAAAGTGTTGAACGGATTCTATTTTCTTCCGCTCAGTAGCACGCATGAGGCTAAATGAAAACGAACAGTATTCCAGACCAGGCACCTTCTCCAAGTGAATGTAGTTTTGCTTAATTCAGGGGCACCATGACTGTATGTCATATTCAAAAAATCGGCCGGATAAATGCTCCAAACGGTTAGCCGAAAAGATATTCGTCAAATTTAAGGAAGGATATGTCAGTCTCTCCCAGGATGCCCATCGCTATTTGACGCAGTGTGACAAGGGTTTGAGGGTGGACGTTATCCACACACCTAGGTACTTTACTTCGTTTACAGGTTGAAGTTCGTAACTTCCGATGAAATACTAATATTCAGATCCCAGATCTCTTCTGTAACTAGATATTAGTGGTATAAATTGGCATTTGTTAAAATTGAGATTGAGAAGCCATCCGCCACACCACTGTTGCAGCCGATGTAAGTTGTTTTGCAAGTTTAGTGCGTCCTCTGGTTTTCACTCGAACTCCACATCTTCACATCATTAGCTAACAATACATTCCCGCATGTTAGATGATTTAGGCAATTTTCCACATATATTAATAACAGAATGCCGCCTAGAGCGCTCCGCTGCGGAACCTGACTGTGAACGATTTCCCACTCCATTTGATCCAGTCCGATGGGTTATTTAGTTGATTCTGATCCTAAGGCCGGCCGCATTACAATCTTCACTTTCTCTGACCAGTCACTTAACACGAATTGACTTAATCAGCTAACTTATCATTCCCTTAATAAACTGACTTATCACTAATCATAAGTTTACTGAAAATACGCTAAAGGAGGAGAACTCAGGAACATGAATCAACGTTGAAATAAATAGAAAATCCGAGCTGTTCTACTCTGTGGACTGTACTTTAATACACGACGTTGTGTTAGAGTCCTTCCTCGACCGAGTTCGGCTCGCAACCCAAATGGATCGGTATTTATGGAGATTAAAACAAGAAGAGACTCACAAGGCGCTTTACACAATAACCAAGGTCAGCGCCTGCGTAGACTGACTTGTCGTCCTCGTGATGGATATTTCCGTGGGGCAAGCGGGCGCCGCCGACACCCATGCTATTCCTCCCCTAGTCCTATATTCTTTTACAGAGCAGCTATCTTCAAAAGTTCTATTTCCGTTCATTATTGGCGTCTACACAATGTATTATCTGCTTAGTGCACGTTCGGTAATTGGTAAACACTTTTTTCGAGCCATTTAGCACCCAAGAATGTATGCACGTCCCTCAAAAATATCAGGCTTCTTCAAGAACCACCTACAGTTCGTCAGGGACGTACATACTCCTTTTGTTTGGGGGTTTACTGGTCGTGTGCAAACGCTGTTACGTCCATTGTTTAATACGGTCTCCAAGCCCATTTATGAAGAGTGAGTATTAATTTTATTAGACTTATTCCAATTTAGAGAGGTAGTCACAGTCTCAGACGGTGGGGAAATGAAATTGTCATGGTATGCTGATCAGCATCGGAATGATTCCTGTCCCATCGCGATAGTTTTGCCGGGACTGGCGGGGTGCGCCTGCAATCATTACGTTGTAACACTGGTCAAAGGTATCGCCAAACGGGGATATCGGTACGCCCGCCTGTGGTCGCTGTCTTATTTTTTTCGGTTCTTAGAAAGCGAGAGTCTACTCTTGCGCGGGTTCTGTCATTTTGGTCTTTATTTCAGTGCTAGTAAATGTTTGATTTTATCCACGAGGTGTATTCTGTATATAATACAAAACAGGAATAGCCTCTAGCCGTTTATTGAACGAGTTTCCTTTAGTCATCCGCCCTTGCGTTTTTGCAAAGACCGGATGTATATTTTTCCCAGTCATAGTATGCCATCGACAGAGAATCCTTTACGACATTTAAGTGTCGGAAATGGGCTGGTTGTTGTGAATTCGCTAATGACAGATGATTGCTGAAGATCGCCTCCAGCCGGCAATGCGTATACCACCGAGCCCGTTGAAACAGACTCACGCTCTCTTATTACTATTAATGAATACACCCCACTAAACCCTCTTGGAAATGCACCCCACCCCCTCTGCAAATCGATGTGGCGAATCAGGCCATTCTGTGTCACGTTTAACGCCGGTGGACTGATTACGATCATAAAACGTGGTGTGCACTGCCTTTATTCCGTCTACGTTTTAAGGATAAAAGATCTGGCCCGTAAGAGCTAAAACAGCTTCTGACGAAACTCATTAAGAAGTTTGCTATATTTTATGGACCGATCGGCAATTTTTCTATCATGTTCAAACAGTCACAGATGGCACCTGACGGTTGATCGTCACCCGAAGTTTTCTACGTCTGATTGACCAGTGTCTTTGAGCACGGTTGGTGAAACTACTCAGAGGGGAGTAGATAGCCACCAACCGTTGGTTACTTTTGTATTTGTACGCTGGATCTGCCATCTCATGAAGTGATAGCCGAAATTCTGAAGTGCGTTCTCTAATCAAAAGATTGTTTGCAATATGATCCCAAGATATTTCAGTCACGTTAAGACGCCGGTTTTTGGAGGAGCTTCTTTTTGGCTATCCATAAGAACTACACTCCATGTAAAAGGGCTATTTAAATAGCATGAGTTTTTCATTTGTTCTCGATGCCCTCATAAATTCAAAAATAGTTTGCAGGAAACATGCGTAAAATTCTCGTTTTTACTCATTTAGCCGCAAATTAAGTCTTCTTTAAATCATTTCTTGAGGGAAGTGTATTTATCGGTTTTAAAAAGCCAATTATGAGATTTTTCAAGACCGTGAAATGTCCACTCATAAATCACTGTATTTTTGCATTTGTTAACGTTGCCTTTAAGTATGTCACATGGTCCAGATCCACAGCAAAATTTTGCGAACCTCATGCAGTATTTTCTTAATAGCATATAGGAATGTATGTATTTCCTTACACAGAAAAGATACAACTCGTAGTTTGGAAATCCTGGATATAATTGTGACGCCGGTCGGGTTCGGCCGCATTATACTCCTCCTTTGAGTATAAATTTTAAAGAAGGCCTGATTTTCTATCAAACAGGTGAAAGAACGCGTATTTTTGCATTTTTTCGATAAGGTATATTTGAATATATGAGGGCATTGAAAATCAGTGACAACGTGCATAGTGCTTGAGTAGTCATTTTTGTGAGATGTAATTCTTGCAGACGGCCGTGAAGAAACTCCTTCAAAAATCGGCATTATGACGTGTCTGAAACACCTTGGGATTCTGTCACATGCCAATGAATATGACAACCCCACCTAAGTAATCTTTTCAAATCGAAAACGCATTTCAGAATTTCGGTTAATATTTCGTGAGATAGCACATCTACTGTATGCGAGCATTTAGCTGGTGTACAAATATGCCTCTTTCTAGCGCTAGTCGCAAAATAAAATCTGCGTGCGAACACCCCAGTGTTTGGCACCATCTTTTGTGCGTTTTATACCTCAGCAAGATATCTACCCGTTGAAATGAAAGCCTTCTAAAGGACGTATGTGCCAAAGACTAAAGTGTAGTTAAAATTTTTATATGAAAACACGCAAAAGGCACGTACTCATATCATAGGAGCTCAAACCGCTCTACGCTGGTTTCGCAGAAAAGGGATGCCGCTGGCTACTTTTAATTACTGACGTTCTGCTGACAACCTATTTGTGCATATACGATAGAGAAACTTTGACTGAATGCTGCAATTGAGTCTTCGATGCGGTCGTTGAAGTCACCAGTGCTCCCCACTCAAACTTAAGTACGCAGTCGTTAAAGATTGACCCCCATCTTTGTTTCAACAGAAAGTACGGGATCATTTTGCCACCGCCTATGGTGATTCAGACTCTTCTTGTGCTGGTGCAGGTCACAGCTGCTCGTTAAGAAACGTTTTAAGGACAAAATTACACAGATAATTAAACAACGCACGAACAGCCCCTCTCATACTGTAGTTAGACTTTTTATTTCCACTTGAAATTTTTTTCAATCATGAGGCCTTCGGCATTATTATTACGTGGGATGGGGATTCTAAATCTCATTAGTGGTCACTTTAGGTGTATTTTGGCAGGTAGTACATGTCGGCAGTTAGGACTCGCTGTAGAGAAGCAAGGTGGAGACAGTTTACCTCACTGTGGGCCGGAAACTATCGCTTGACAACAAGTTGTAATCTGTTGCTGGTGGGTCATCACTAAAGCTTCTGAATACCTCGTTCGCGAATCCCCATAGATCTGACAATAGTTTAACAATCTGTTACCATGAAGCAGCCCATGGCTGGGCATTCACTCAGAAGCGAATATCATGCACTCAACCCTCAGTTACCGCCTTTTACATGACTTGCTTTTATATCAGTTTGTTTCCGATGTTCCTAGTGAACTTTACCATTCGCCTCTTTAGACCTTCTTTCCGAGCGTCTGCATTGACTTTCGTCGATATTTTCGCACTGTTTTTAGATGCGTCGTTGTAAACAGTCGCGGTACTTGTAGACAAAAACTAAAGGTATTGCTCCGTTTTGATTCCTCTTCATTACGTATTTTACTACATGTTCATCCATGTTTGTGTTGCTAACAACTGTATTCTACAGACGGGCACGAATCGCCGGGGATAAATATATGTCCGCCAGGTCTTACATCTGCATTAGGGTAATAACTCAGGGGCTAAGTCAACCTGTCAAGTTAGCTTGGGCGACTCAAAAAAGTACCAATAGGCCGCGCTCTAGTGGCGACGTGTCTTGCATATCTGGAGACGGCGGTACAGTAGGGGACCTCTTGCTGACACATGCTTTTTATGATGGTGTGATCGGCCCTATAAATGGCTAGCTTGAAGTGGAAGACCGTCTCCAGTTGGAAGGAGTACGGAATCGATGCAGACCTAGTGGATATGGGTTAAGTCTCCTGTAGTCGCTCTATGCTGGTTGGGCTCAGAGGGAGCCTGCAAGGCACAACGGAACGAGTGGGTTCCGTAGCGCGGTCGGTGAGCGCCCCTCTACCATTATACGTATGTATATATTTCAGAGAGATTAATTCTTTAGGAAAGATAAGCGAATTCAACTTTAAATTTCCGTCTTTGGTTCCCCAAGTCATACTCAGACGCCTTTTCCATTTCCTTGAGGTTTTTGTACGCAGCATCCATTTCCACGTGTCGATTGATTCATGCAATCGGAAAGAAGTTCATTCAAAAGCCGACATCCAGCAGTAACTGAATTATCTTGAGTTTATGCTATATACTATTACGACCTTAGTTAAGTAATCGTTTCGAGTCGAGAACGCAGTTCGGATCTTCGATTAATATTTCACGAGTTAGCACATCTACTGTAAGTCCAACGCCCAAACCAATCTCAATTTGGAAATGACTGACTGGTAACGGCCAATTAGCCAGGCCCCGCATTGCGATTGATGAACGCCTCCTGTACTATAGTTTACCTGCAGGCATATATATGAGAAGAAGAGGCGATCAGGGAGACCGTAGGTTTAATAATCAAAAGCAAACAAGCTTTCATTGTAGGAGGTAAGTAAACGCCAGCGGGGCACGAATACGAGATATTCGGGTCAGGCACGACAAATGTGGGCAATGCAGACGAGGTCAGTGACCGCCGCTATCCCGACACCGCTCCCCGACGAGGAGAGGGAGAGAGGCACCGACCAGCATGACAGCAATTAACTCCCGCCTCCCCGCAGTGCATCCTGCACGGATAGCAGTAGGACTGACAGCACACCGGCATGCTCAGCACCCATAAGTACTGTGAGGCGCCGTACAGAACATATCTCCGACGGTGGAAGCTTGTTTGCTTTTGAAGCGTCAAGCTATCAAATCTGTGTTTCCCGTGATCGCCTCGTCTTCCGACTTATCCCCGGCAATGCGCACTTTCTCTTCAACTGACGTACATACATATATACATAACATTATTGTATCATTCATGTTCGTAGACTCCGCGAGCCTACTGTGCCTCCAGCACTGAGGACCTCTCCGAAGCTATCTCGGCCATCCAAAATCGCTATCCCGAAGCACCACTTTGCGGGATCGGTATCTCATTGGGCGCGTATGTCTACCCCATCAATACATTACTTTAGCCACGTCCGAGCCTTTTTTGCATTACTCTGCCCTGTCGCCGAGACATCTGCTGCTGCTATCGCATAAGCGCATCATGTTTCCTAATGACTTTTTAGCACATTCCCTCGCCGGGTTGCAGACGATAGATTCTTCCCCTGTTCCAGTAAATATTCGAAGCTGAAGTGCAAGCTCTGCGACGGCCGGTCTGAGTCATCAGTTGGTATCCACGACAAGCGTTCCAGAGAAGCGTTCTTGAACGGACACACATAGAACTTGCTTTCCAATAAGCGTACTCCTTACAAACAGTCATTTTGTCGATGCTTTTAGTGTAACAACACAAGACTCACTACCACCAACAAACGAAAACCACTAAATACGAAACGGCGGGTCTCTGGAAGCAGTTGATAGGGAGGGGACTCGTCCGCTGGAGCAGAAAGTCCATTAACCTCACATTGCCGATTCTTACTGTAGGCCTGGTACTACGTACCAGTTCTGTTGTTGATTTGCTGTCCCACCAGTCCCTACCACCTCGCGTTAAGACCGTTTGCGGAAATGTCTTAGTCAAATTGTCCATCTTTGTGGTTTCCATGTTTGTTTTTATTACTGCCTTCACTACTGCTCTTGTCGATACTTGCTCCTTTCTATGCGACAGTTTCGGTGTAGATTCTTGGTGAAAGGTCGCCTCTCCTCTCAAGGCTCCACTACTGACATTTTTACTAAAAACCCACTTTTTGCCCCTAGGTTTTCCCCTTAACTTGTCCCCTAACACTATTGACGACACGCTTTTGCTCCATTCCTCCACCTTCCAACCTTTTCTCCCATTCTCCGTACCTAATCTCTTTTTACGGCTTGTTCTCTATGTGGGACAAGTAATCGTACTTCAAACACTTATTATAATAATGAGGTAGACATCGGGACCACATATATTCATAACTCGTTAGGATGGTATCACCGAGAAAGAAAAGGGAGACTGGAATGGTCATTTCTGGCTTCTTAGCAGTCGTCAGCCGGTCATACCCAACCCTCAAATGTGGAACACCCGAGGGCTCGATCTCGCGACCTTTAGGTTGGAAGTCCAACGCCTCTGGCAACGTGTTCTTTTTCCTGTCGGCTGCGATCGGGAATATACAGTGGTAGAGGGAAGCTTACCGGTCATTTTTACGGAACTCAATTGTCCCGTTGTGCTTTAGGGCTCTCTCTTGGTTGCTGGTTGCGCTCGAAAGAGAAAGAGAGAGAGCCCTAAGGCACAACGGGACAAGTGAGTTCCGTAAAAACTCGACGAGCGTCCCTCTACCATCATAACTCGTTAGTCTTGTTATAAGGTGACAGAAAGCAGCTGATAAGCAGCCACGAGCCATTTGGTTGCCGATAAATGCTACTGTCCATGCTTGTTTTAAGTATGTTGACCTAAGTAAGACAGAATAAGACTAGTCAGGCGCGGCAAAAATTAGCTTATTATTCTGAGCCTTCGAACTCATGCCACAACTCATTGTCAGAGACGGAAGCAGTTACAGAACAGGCGACAGTTATAGGAGGAAGGGCATTAGCCAATCAGCGGTCAGTCGCACTGGTTCGATGATGGCTGTGCAGGGCGCTGTATGCCGGTACGAGGTCGATACATTGATTGACTGAGTCCTCATCCAAAGTCCAGGCTTCAATCAATTCTTGACTTGTCTTGCCTCTGGCGGGGTTAAGATCTTGTCGTCTGCGGAGTTAAATTCCTGGCCCTTTTTCGAACGTGAAGGCAGCCACCTGTGGTAATTTGTCATCCTGCCTCGCAGCCAGCCTGTGTTCGTGTATGCGCAACCCGAGCATGCGTTCAGTCGGACCTGTGTAATTACAAGAGCAGTTTAGGCATGATACGCTGCACCCGACCAGTCTTCCCTGCTCATACATGCACCTGGAATCCGATCATTCGACTCCGCATATTCACTTGTTTGAACCTTTAGGGTGGTCCTGATATTCCTCATGAGGGGCGACATCAGCGAGAAAGTAAGTAGTACTTATAGGACAGTTAAACTAAAGTACGCTCACCTCCGCAGATCTAAACTGCACAGGACTTCATATTCTATGGTAGGGGGCGCTCACCGATCGTTCTTACGAAACGAATGAGTTCCACAAGAACGATCGGAGAGCGCCCCCTACCATTGTATATTCTCGATCGAAACCAACAGGGCAACGGGCTCGCGGCCCAGTGGTTAGAGGCGTGGACTTCTAACTAACAGGTCGCCAGTTCGAGCCTCGGATGTTCCACACTTCGGGCTTGGGTATGACTGGCTGACGACGGCTACTAAGCCAGAAATGGCCATTGCAGTCTCCCTTGTCTTTGTCGGTAATGTCATTCTACTGCGTATTCTGTTGGAAGGTCGTCATGCTCATTTACAAGATATCCACCTTCAGTCACTTCATAGCCCATCAACTAAGAAGTCATATCTACGAATGCTGCCTTAAAAGGCTGACCTGCCCTGCGGATGCGGATATTCTCCGAGGCACGCAGACGATTTTTGTTCTCAAATGCCTCTCTCAAGTTCCCGTTCTGTCTGGCTTGACTAATTATAAGGGCAGCTAAGGCATGGCATAGGGTAATCCACGCCGGACTACTAGCCGATGTTTATCCGGCCGTCGATCTTCACGGCCTGGTTAAGCCTGATAGGGTTCGAACCAGTAGGCAGTCAGCACATAGTCCCTCGTCTGCATGTTTATTCGCACACGTAATGGCTTTCGTCGGCGACATGGCTTGCCATGTTTTCTTTTGCCTACCTGGACACGAATACACTCTAGTCAGAATGCCTCTTAGTTAGCCGTTCTGCACAAATCTGTTGCGGAAATATCGGGCCTCACTTGCTCCTGGATTGCTGCACTGGACCTCCTTCATGAATGTGCTACCGGATGGTTGCTGTGGCAACTCACCCCCTTTCATGTGCTGTCGACTGCAGGTCTTCGAAGCTGTTGTTCTGTGCACTATGTGTCTGAGAAGGTTTTGCCGCCCAGGTGGTTGAAGTACTGCGGCATGTTTCCTA